>MDKI01213845.1:0-62367 GCA_005239505.1 Nicotiana paniculata | reverse complement strand
AGAAGGAAATTTAGAAGGAACTCATATGTAGTATATCACAAAGGTTTAGAAAAGTTACAAGATCAGTGGCGTTCTTGCGACACGTAGTATCCAGTGAGGGTATTCAGTGGGATCTGAAGAAGATAGAGGCAGTTCAGAGTTGGCCCAAACCGTCCTCAGCTACGAAGATTTGGAGCTTTCTCGACTTGGTCGGTTATTATCGTCGTTTCGTGGAGGGTTTCTCTTCTATTGCATTGCCTTTGACCAAATTGATCCAAAAGGGCGCCCCTTTCAGGTGGTCGGATGAGTGCAAGGAGAGCTTTCAAAAAGCTCAAGACTGCTTTGACCACAACTCCAGTTCTAGTTCCACCATCACTTTCGGTTCTTATACAGTGTATTGTGATGTTTCTCAGATCGGTAGTGGGTGTATGTTGATGCACGAGGGTAGAGTGATTTCTTATGGTTCGCGCCAGTTGAATCCCCATGAGAAGAACTATCATGTTCATAATTTAGAGTTGGCTTCCATTGTTCATGCGTTGAAGATCTGGAGGCATTATCTCTATGGTGTGTCTCGTGAGGTATTTACGGATCATCAAAGCCTCCAGCACTTGTTCAAATAGAAGGATATCAATTTGAGTCAGGGGAGATGCTAAAGGACTATGACATCACTATTCTGTATCATCTAGGGAAGACCAATGTAGTGGCCGATGCCTTGAGTAGGAAGGCGATGAGTATGGGTAGTCTTGCTTTTCTTCCTCTTGGTGAGAGACCTCTTGCATTCGATGTTCAGGCTTTGGCAAACCGGTTCATGAGATTGGATATTTCGGAGCCCAGTCGGTTTGTCGCTTGTGTGGTGTCTTGGTCTTCCTTATTCGATCGCATTAGAGAACGCCAGTATGATGATCCTCACTTACTTGTCCTTAAGGACAGGGTTCAACACGGTGATGCTAGGGATGTGACTATTGGGGATGATGGGGTATTGAGGATGCAGGGTCGGATTTGTGTGCCCAATGTGGATGGGCTACGTGAGTTGATTCTTGAGAAGACCCACAGTTTGCGGTATTTCATTCATCCGCGTGCCGCAAAGATGTATCAATAACTTGAGGCAACACTATTGGTGGAGGAGGATGAATAAGGACATAGTAGGGTTTGTAGCTCGGTGCCTTAACTATTAGCAGGTGAAGTATGAGCAGCAGAGACCAGGTGGCTTGCTTTAGAGGATAGAGATTCTAGAGTGGAAGTGGGAGCGGATCACCATATATTTCGTAGTTGGGCTCCCATGGACTTCGAAGAAGTTTGATGCTATTTGGATGATTGTGGATTGGCTGACCAAGTTCATGCACTTCATTCTAGTGGGCACTACTATATTCTTCAGAGCGACTGGCTGAGATTTACATCAGAGAGATTGTTCGCCTTCATGGTGTGCCGGTTTCCATCGTTTCAGATAGAGGCACGTAGTTCACATCACAGATTTTTTAGAGTCGTACAGTGAGAGTTGGGCCCTCAGGTGGATTTGAGTATATCATTTCACCCTCAGACAAATGGACAGTGCGAGCGCACTATTCAGATATTGGAGGATATGTTACGTGGGTGTGTCATTGATTTTGGGGGTTCATGGGACCACTTTCTGCCACTCGCAGAGTTTGTTTACAACAACAGTTATGAGTCGAGCATACAGATAGGCCTCATGATTTTTGGGGTTCATGGGACCACTTTCTGCCACTCGCAGAGTTTGTTTACAACAACAGTTATGAGTCGAGCATACAGATAGGCCTCATGATTTTTGGGGTTCATGGGACCACTTTCTGCCACTCGCAGAGTTTGTTTACAACAACAGTTATGAGTCGAGCATACAGATAGGCCTCATGATTTTTGGGGTTCATGGGACCACTTTCTGCCACTCGCAGAGTTTGTTTACAACAACAGTTATGAGTCGAGCATACAGATAGCCCCGTATGAGGCCTTGTATGTGAGGCGGTGTAGATCTCTGGTGGGTTGGTTTGAGCCCGGTGAGGCTAGGATTTTGGGTACAGACTTGGTTCAGGATGCATTGGACAAGGTTAAATATATTCAGGAGCGGCTTCGCACGGCACAGTCTAGACAGAAGAGCTATACCGATAGGAAGGTCCGTGATGTGTCTTACATGGTTGGGGATAAGGTTCTGCTGAAGGTTTCACCCATGAAGGGTGTTATACGGTTCAGGAAAAAGGGCAACTTGAGCCCTCAGTTCATTGGGTTGTTTGAGGTACTTCATAGGATTGGGGAGGTGGCTTACAAGCTTTCCTTGCCACCTAGCTTGTCGAGTGTGCATTTGGTATTTCATGTCTTTATGCTATGAAAGTTTGTTGGCGACCCGTCTCATGTTTTGGATTTCAGCACGGTATAGTTGGATGGTGATTTGACTTATGATGTGGAGCCGGTGGCTATTTTGGGTCGGCAGGTTCGGAAGTTGAGGGCAAAGGATACATTTTCATTAAAGGTTCAATGGAGAGGTCAGCCGGTTGAGGAGGATACTTGAGAGACCGAGCGGGAGATGTGGGGAAGATATCCACACCCATTTGAGACTCCATGTATGTTTCTAGACCCGTTCGAGGGCGAACGTCTGTTTAAAAAGGGGAGGATGTAACGACTCGGTTGGTCATTTCGAGAGTTGTAGCCTCGTTCCCCCTTTTCTGCTCATTTGTGTACCTCACTGTTGTTTTATGACTTATCAGGTTAGTTGGCTCGGGTCCGGAGAGGATTAAGAATGAGTTGAGACACTTAATCTCTTAATTGAAAGCTTAAGTTGAAAAAAGTAACTTATGTGTAAACGATCTCGGATTTGAATTTTGATTATTTTGTTAGATCCGTTGGGTGATTCTGGACTTTGGAGCGTGTCCGAATTTTGATTTGGAGGTCCGTAGTAGAATTAGGCTTGAAATGGCGAAAGTTGGAATTTTGGAAAGTTTGACCGGGAGTGTACATTTTGATATCGGGGTCAAATTAGATTTTCGAAAGTTGGAGTAAGTTCGTGGTGTCATTTATGACTTGTGTGCAAAATTTGAGGTCAATCGGATATGATTTGATAGGTTTCGGCGTCGTTTGTGAAATTTGGAAATTTTAAAGTTCATTAGGCTTGAATCCGTATGTAATTCGTATTTTTGACGTTGTTTGAGGTGATTTAAGGGTTCGATATCGTTATTTAGGGCTTGTTGGTATGTTTGGTTGAGGTCTCGGGGGCCTCGAGTTGATTTCGGGTGGTTAACAGACTTGGAATGGAAGTTAAAAACTGCTGAAGTTTGGTCTTTTGCTGATGTGATCGCACCTGCAATGTTATTAACCGCAGGTGCGACAGGCTGAGCGCAGGTGCGGAAAGATGTGGAGACCAACAGAGTCCGCAAGTGCGATGTTTTTCCCGCACCTGCGATAGCGGATGCAGATCAGAGGTCGCAGGTGCGGAGGCATCTAGGATTAAGTGGTTTGTGCAAAAGTGCTTATTTCTCCGCACCAGCGGGCGCGCAGGTGCGGAAATGCCTGGGCAGAACCTATTTAAGCGAGACTTCGAGATTTTTGGCCATTTTCATCATTTTAAGCTCGGACTTTGGAGGTTTTTGAGAGGATTTTTGAAGAGATTACTGAGGTAAGATTCTTGTATTCATTTTTCTTCAATAATGATGTTTCCCCACTAATCTCCCACCTAGTTGATATTTTTTTGAGGTGAAAATCGGGGGTTTGAGGCTAGAGATTTGGAGAATGAATTTTGGGGATTTGAAAGACCATTTGGTAACGGATTTTAGTAAATTTGATATGGTTAGACTCGTGAGTGAATGTGCTTTCGAGTTTTGTGCCTTTTGTCGGATTTCGAGACGTGCGTCCGGGGTCTGGGTTTGAGCCGACTTCAGATTTTTGGCTATAATTTAGTATTTTTCTTGTGGAATTGGTCCCTTTAGCCTATATTAATTGTATTGTACTTCTTATGGATAGATTTGAGATGTTTGGAGACTAATTTGAGAGGCAAAGGCATTTTGGAGTAGAGTTTTTCCCGGATTGAGGTAGGTAACACTTTCATACTTGGTTATGAGGGATCGAAACCCCGAATTAAGTGTTATGTGATTGGTATTGAGGTGACGCACATACCAAGTGATGGGCGTGCAGGCGTACACCGTGAGAATTGTGACCTGGTCGATCCCATGGCAATGTATAGTAGTCCTATCTTTTTGATATCCATGTTTTCATCATGTGATAAAGTAATTGAGTTGTCGATCATGCAACATATCATGTTTAGGCTTTATGTCGGTACTGTTGGGACCCGTAGTGGTCGTTTCTTGTTGTCACCTTACTGATTTCATTGATTTTTTGTACTCAGCCATATTCATGCATTTCATATCTCAGTCTCTGTGGATATTTTTTAATACATCATATCATTATTTTTTAGCTAGTTTCATGACATTGTGAGCCCGTCAATGAGACTGGAGAGATTGATGACTGAGTGAAGCCGAGAGCCTGATTATGAGTGACAGTTATGGGATCAGGCTTCACGTCGCATCGGTAATACTGATTTATGATAGCACTTGGGCTGAAGGAGACCCTCTGGAGTCTATACACACCCTCAATGAGCGCGGTTGATATTATTGAGGGGTGGATCTTCCCTGGACATGGATCTTGTCTGAAACACTATATATACTTGGAGATTGATCTTTTCCACGGGCTGGATTGCCCTACTTGGTACTAGGTGACTGTTGGTCAGTGATGTATATATTCCGGGATGGATCTTTCTTAGGCCATATACAGTACCGAGTGATTAAGCATTTAAGAGTGTGAGCCCATGAGGCTGTTGGCATGGTGCATCACATACATCATGTGCATTGACATGTAGAAGTAGAGGAATTTTATGCTTCATATCGTTCAAATTTGATCTAGTTTACTGTTTTGAGTTATCTATTGAACTTGAAAGCATGCCTACGTTATATTATACTGTGTTGGTTGAGTTCGTCACTACCTTTCAGTCCAAAGGTTGGATTTGTTACTTACTGAGTTGGTTGTACTCACATTACCCCCTACACCTTGTGTGCAAAGCCATGTGCTTTCGGTCACGACGGCTGCTGATTGAGGAGACAGGAGCTCGGAGACTATCGAGGTAGTTGCATGGCATTCATAAGCCTTGACTCTCCTTCATTATCTTTATTTGTATTTCAGTTCTTACTCTTTAGACATTGTAGTAGACTGTATTCTGTCATAGATGCTCATGTACTCTGTGACATCCCGATTTTAGAATAGATTATATCATATTTTGGGATTATTTTTCTATCAAAAGGGCTTTTCTTAAATATTAATTGATTCCATCTTTATTTTCAAAGTTTTTATTATGTTAAGATAGTTGAGTAGTGGTTGCCCTAGTTCTATAATAGGCGCCATCACGACGGTTGATTTTTGGGTCGTGACACATAATATGCTGGAAGTTCATACACCGGTGCTCCAATCTCCATTATATTATGCTGGAACTTTTCATGTGCTAGAGTTCCAGCATAATACGATGGAAGTTCATACACAGGTGCACCAATCTCCAGTATATATATTATGCTGGAACTCCAACATAGTTGCAGCAAAATAGTGACTATTTCTTAATGACTTTGCAAACGCTGACTATTTTTCAGTTCGAAAACTGATTAGTCCGTGCTATTTTTACCATTATCTATTTCTTGTTTTGGCGACGTGGATTTGCCGAAGGTGTTATATCAACTAACATTACGCATTTCTAGTTTTGAAAGAATATGGAGGCCTTTGTCCTGTATTTTTAGAAATTTACTCGAAATGATTAACATGGAAATATTCCCAACTCATTAACACCAAGGTCAAGAGGTAAAACTAAAAGATGCAAAGAAGGGATGATAACAAATTCTGAGAGCTAATAAGGTGAAAGAGTACGGTAAAAAACAATTATTGAGAGTCGGCTACAAGCAAAAAATAATGATCAAGAGAGTCCGCTTTCTTTAGTTATTTTTTCTTTTTCAAAAGAAAAAGTATAATTTAATTATAATAATTTACAATTAAATGTGGGGAATTAAAAAAAAGCCTGATTTATAATTAGTAATTGAGAAATAGTCACAGCTTCAAAAATAATCAAAATTTAGCCATTTTTTCAGATAAAGATAAAATTTGAACAAAAATACCTCCTTAGAAATTCGGAAATATTTCCACATAATATGCTGGAGTTCGAATTTTTTACATATGAGATTCTAGTATAACGTGCTGGAATTTCATAATATGCTGGAGTTTCAACATAATATACTGGAAGTTTATACGTAGGAGCTCTATAATCGAGCATATCATGCTAGAACTTTTCGTATTTCAGCTAGGGTATTTTTGTCCAGATTTTATCTCCACATAAAATAGTGGCTATTTTTTCGATGACTTTGGAAACACTAGCTATTTTCGGTTACCCGTCCTAAAATTGGCTAGCCCATACTATTTTTACTTGGGTGAATGACACAGTTACCCACAAAAATAAAACTATTTATCCTTACCTACCCATTTTTTTTTCTACCATCAAACTAATTACATTTTCTACATATAGTAGTTTTTTGGGGAATTCTCTTTTTTCTCCAATTCTTTTTTATTTCTATGCTTCTTTTCTTTTTTCCTATTTTTCTCCTTTTCTTTTTTCTTGTTTTCTTCTCTCTTTTTTATTTTTTTCTCTTTTCTTATTCATTTAATTTTGCCCAATTATTATTGTTATTTATATCATAACTTATTTCACACTCAATTTTAATTCCTTTATTTTTTATTTTATTTTTGTCTTTATTTCTTGTTCCTTCTCTAATTTTATTTAACTCTTTTTTTTCTATTTTTTTCTTATTTCTTGTTCCTTTTCTAATTTCATTTAACTTATTTTTTTATATTCTTTTTCTCTTCATAATCTATTTTCATTTATTGTTTTCACTATTTATATTATTCTTATTTTTATACAATGAGAAAAAATAACTGATATAGTAAATATTGTTCACCTTTTTTTAATATAACTAGTATAATATACCTTTCATCTTTTTCTCATTTTTTAATTCAATTATTAAACTAAAATAATATTAGTTGTCACTTGATCTAATTCACTAAATACCACACTGATTGTTGTTGAGCACCATAAATTACATAATTAGATTCTAAGAATCAACATGTAATTGTCATGCAAACCTTGATCTCCTTTCCTACAAATATGAGTACACACTCTACCATTATCAGTAACACAACCAGTTATGGAGCAAAAAAACACAAATCTACAACCACCAAATTTTCCTATATACTAGTTACATAGAAATGATAATAAAATATTAAAAAATACAATAAAAGTATAAGTAGCAAAAAATACTTCTAGTACCATATGATACCAATATGGTATACATGTATACCAATAGAGTATATGATTACTCTAAAATATTGTTGCAATTATCTACGACTATACTACTGTACCAAAATATTAAAGAATGCAATAAAAGTATAAAAAAATTATATGCTCGCATTGCAAGCTAAATATCCGCAAAGCAACTTGCTCTATACTAACAGGGTATATAGTTGTATGGGGTCGTTCCAACAATTTCCTATAACTATGAAAACTATTACATAATACACATAATATATGTCCATCGGCACAAAAAAATCCCAGCACTGCAAATCATGTTCATATAAATAATTTCAGAATAGAATTCACTTAAAAATGCAGCTAAAACAACAAAAAAAATATTCAAACTACCACATGATATCAATATGGCATATACCTATACCAACATGGTATACAATTTTACTCATTAATTTTCGGCAACTATATGACGATACTTGTGATGACCCAAAGGGTCATCTTATGATCTAAGACTTCATTCCGGGCTTGTTAGTGTTTAAAACATTATTTTTATTCATCTCGATTTTCGTGCACAGTCCGGGCATGAATCCAAAAAGTCATTACGTGAAAATATATAAAATAATAATTTGTGAGAGTTAAAATTGATTTTTAGTTGACTTTGATCAACTTTTTGAGTAAACGGATCCGGACATGTGTTCCAACGGTCCCAGGAGGTCCGTAGTAAAATATGGGACTTGGGTATATGCCCGAAATCGAACTTCGAGGTCCCTAACTAGATAAATGAATTTTTTGGTGAAAATTGTTAGACTAAAATTTAACGGAATCAAAGAAATTGATTGATGTTTGAACTCGTTGAAATCGGGCCCGTATTTTTGGTTCCGGAGTCTGATACAGGTTTATTATAATATTTAAGTCATATCTGTGAAATTTAGTGGAAATCGGAGTTCATTTTCTCAAGGTGATTTTCTCAAGGCTTTTTCTTTCAAAATCATAGGTAAGTGTTCATTAACTTGTTCCTTCCAATCTTTTACTCTTTATACAAAGATTTAACCTAGAAATCTAAGATTTTCATGGTAGAATTTGGAGATTTTAGGTAGAAATTAGGTATTTCAAAATTTGGGGGAATTTGACCTCAATTGGGGTCGGATTCCAAAACTAATTGCATATTTGGGCTCAGGGCTGAACGGGTAAATGGATTTTGGTCTGAACCTCGAGTTTGGACCAAGCGAGCCCCGGGTCGGTTTTAACTTTTTTGGGAAAACTTAGGAAAACCATGATTATGCATTAAAGTTAATTCCTTTAGCAATAATTAATGGTATTAAACTAATTATGATTAGATACGAGTGAGTTGGAGGTGAATTCTAAAGAAAACGATGTACTTGAGCAGTGAGTGGCCTGCGAAGTCGAGGTAAGTGTTGTGTCTAACCTTAGCTTGAGGGAATAGGTATTGAGTGACTACTTGCTACTTGTTTTGTTGTTGAATACGATGTATAGGTGAGGTGACGAGTACCTATACGTTGTGGTCGAGTCATAACATGCGAATGAAAGTTAATTCTTGTTATTCTTGTTGTCTTAAATCCTATTATCTATGATTATTATTGTTAGTGAAATGTTGGAAGATTTGTATTCGGTTCCACCGAGATGGATAATATTGTGAATATTGAATTCAAATTGAAATGTTAAATGGTGATAGAAATTATGATGAAATACTGATTTCTTGTGAAATTCCTCTTTATATCTTGTTAAAAATTCTGTAACGGGTGAGGAAGAGTGTAAAGCACGAAGGGTGATGTCGTGCATAATTTATTTAAATGGTGAGGAAGAGTGTGATGACCTAGGGGGTCATTTTATGAATTTAGACTCCTTTCTAGAATTATTAGCCATAAAAGGATTAACTGTAACTACCTCGATATACGTGCGCAATCCGCGCGTGAAACCGGAAAGTTTTTATGTGAAGATATGAGAAATAATAATTTCTAGAGTTAAAATTTGATAAAAGTTGACTCTGGTCAACATTTTGAGCAAACAGACCCGGATACGTATTTCGACAATCCCGAAAAGTCCGCATTAAAATATAGGACTTGGTCATATGCCCGGAATTGAATTTCGAGGTCCCAAGCCTTAGATATCAATTTTTGAAAAAAATTGTTTTGCTGAATTATTAATGAAACAAAGAAATGAATTAACGTTTGAAATCGTTGGTATCGGGCCCGTATTTTAGTTTTGGAGCTCGATACAAGTTTGTTATGATATTTAAGCTTTGTCTGCGAAATTTGGTGAGAATCGGAATTTATTTGACGTAATCCGGACGTCCGGTTGATAAATAGTGAACTTTAAGTGTTCTTGAGAAAAATAATGAGTTTTGAGGTTTAATTCATAGTTTTACATGTTATTTTCATGATTTCATCACACGAGCAAGTCCGTATGGTGATTTTATACTTTCATGCATGTTTGGTTTACATCCCCGAGGGCTCGGGTGAGTTTCAAATAGGTTGGATTGTGTTGCGCTCGTTCTTTCTTATGCTTCGACTTCGTTTCTTCAAGCATAAATGATATCATATTGAACAAATGAGCTCCGATTTATATTTTGAATGAAGTATTAGATCGTATCGTAATTACGGACCCGTAGCAAAAGGAATCATAGAATTTGGACATCGTATGAGGATTTTATGGTCATTTTACTAAGGTTGCCATATTTTTCAGGTTAATTACGAAATTGCCACTGATGGCGTATTAAAAATCTGCACTATTTGTAAATATTAAAACCTACATATCTCCTTCATTATAAGGTCAAATTGAGTGATTCAAAAGTCTAAATTGACTAAAATTTCACAAGGAATCCTTTGGAGACAAAAAATCGAGTTTCGGGATTGTTTGTCAGAAGAAACGAGGCAGAATAGCTAGCAGAAGAATATATATAAAACGGGCAGACTTCATCTTCTTCAAATTTTCGGACCCCACAGCCCTAGGAACGAATTTCTTTACCAAATATCACCCCCAAGTCATAGTTAATCAATTCTAAACTTTACTCTTTCAATTACTCATTGTTTTTTCATCACTTTTAAATCAAAAACTAAGAATTTTCATGGTAAAAATTGAGGGTTTGGGTAGAATTAGGGAATTTTGTAAAAATCGAATCTCACCTCGAATTGAGGTCGGATTTCGAAAATAAATGTATATTTGGGTTCGTGGGTGAATGGGTAAACGTAATTTGGTCCGAACCTCGAGTTTAGACCAAGCGGGTCCGGAGTCGGGTTTTTACTTTTTTTGAGAAAACTTAGGAACTATAATTTTCAGTAAAGTTAGTTCCTTTAGCATTAATTAATGATATTAAGTTAATTATGGTTAGATTCGAGTGTATTGGAGCTGAATTCAAAGGGAAAAACTATAATTGAGCACTGAGTGGCCTGCGAATTTGAGGTAAGTGTTTGGTGTAACTTTGACTTGAGGGAATAGGAAACCCCACTTGTTTGCTATGTGAAATGCATGTGTGTGGTGTATATGTGAGGTGACGAGTATCTATGCACCACCAAATTGCCTGTTAAGCATGATCCCTTTTCCATTTCCAACTTAATTGATTCTTGTCTTAATTGTTCTATGTTCATTATTGTTTTTACGATTACTTGGTCTTATTCCGTTGTTGTTAAATATTGTTGTGGTTATTTTGGAAAGAGTAATTGTTGTTTAGTCGGTTCCCTTGTGGTACCAAAACGGTTGAGCGGTTTGGCATTATTTTTACGAGGATATATATATATATATACATATATATATATATATATATATACATATATATATATATATATGTTCATGTTGGTTTCATTTTGATATTATTGAGGAAGTTGTGAGAAATGTAGTTTAACTGTTTCGTGATTGTTGAGGTTCACGTGGCTATTTGGTTTCATTGATTTATTTTCAATTGTTGTTGTAAGTGTGTTAAAAGTGTTGGTTGTTCTCTTAATTCTATCATGGTATATAAAGACTGAGTTGGGTTGACAGTGTTACGGTGTTTACATATATTCTGGTTGGTTTTATTATGGAATGATATTGGTTAAATCTTACGAGCTATACTATTTTCTGTTTGCAATTATTGAAACAAAAACTATTGTGAAAGGCTTGGCCTGAATTGTGAAATTTATGAATAAATTGATATGAGATGTTTGGTGGGAGCGGGTTGCACGCCGCAATAAGGAGTGATAAGGGTGAACAGGTGGGATCGGGTTGCACGCTGCAACATGAGTAATAAGGGTGATATATTTAGAGAATAGCAATAAGGGTTGACAGGTGGGAGCGGGTTGCACGCCGTAACAAGGAGCAATAAGGAATGACATTTATATTTTTACTGATTTTCAAAGAAAAACAAAGATTTGAAAACTTACTATTTTATTTTCACTACTCTTCATATTTTTGGCACTATTTTTATTTAAAGTTAAAGTTTGAAAACTTGAAAATTATTTGAGAGTTGGTTATAGCTGAGGCCTGGAAAAGGCAGCTGAGTTATTTTGATTATGTTGCAGTACTTAATCAATTGTTTAGAATTACTTCTTGGTTCATATTTATTGTCACGGTTATATTTTTTCTTGTTCATGTAGAATTGTTTTATTTCGTTATTTTATATATTATGTTCACATGTTATATGTTATTAATGTCCCTCCGTAGCCTTGTCACTACTTCGTCGAGGTTAGGCTCGGCACTTACTCGGTACATGGGGTCGGTTGTACTGATACTACACTCTGCACTCTTTTGTGCAGATCCAGGTACTAGCCAGCAATAGAGATTTTTTAGAGCAGCCATCTATTTATTCATTGAGACGAGGTATATCTGTCGGTGTTCGCAAATTCCGAGAGTCTTCTCCTATTTTATAAAACTGTTTTATTATATTCAGAACAGTTACACTATTTCTTTTAGCCCAGTGTTTGTAGTATTCTTTAGTAGTTCATGAATTGTGACACCAGACTCTGGGATAGTTCTAGATCTATTATATGATTAGTCCGTGGTTCGTTTTTATTCAATTGTTTATTATTTTATCTTTGAAAATCATTTAAATTAAGTTTAATTTAAATTTATTTATTGATGCTTAAGAAAATAATCAAAGGAAATTAGCTACTCGAATTCTAACATTGGCTTGCCTAGCAAGTATGGTGTTAGGCGCCATCACGATCCCTAATGTTGGGAATTTGGGTTGTGACAAGCTGGTATCAGAGCACTAGGTTGCCTAGGTCTCGCAATTCACGAACAAACTTGGTATATTCTGAAGGATCGGTACGGAGACGTCTGTACTTATCTCTCAGAGGTTATGAAGTTAGGAACAATTTCACTTCTATTCTACTCCATCGTGCGAATTTATTCTATCATTGATGATTGAACTTGCCTATTCTTGTCCTCTCACAAATCTCGACAACATGCAAAGCGTCTACAACCGGACAAGAGGTGAAGCCCCAATGACAGCTACGATTAGGGGAATAGACAAAAGCGGAGCTCAGCCTAAAGCTCGAACATCAACACCTATTGTAAAGTGTCAAATGGATCTGGACGCGGAAGTTCTAGCTCAGTCGGTACATGTTGGACTAGTCCATATCCCAGAAGGATTTGTAGCTACTCCAGTATGGCATAACAAGGGAATAGTTGAAAGCAACAAAGTTGATTTATATGAGCTGTGAAGTTTATCATTGTGAATTATCAGACATTGTGACCTATGGTTTCGTGCCAAGTAGGGAAGTCCACTGTCAAGGAATAGACTGCAGGGTCATGTGTTATATCGGTTTTGGCCTGGAATGTATAAGGCCTGAGATTTTGCAAGAGATAAAGCTGGGACTTGCGATATGTCTGCCACCTTAATAACCCTATACCTCAGTACCAAAGGAGTTATATAACAAACTTTAAATCTAAAGAAGGTTTACTCAGCGTGGAAGTCAAGGTTGCGGATTTTGGGGTGCTCCAGAGGGAGTACAATGATTAACAAGCTTCTAGACTACATGGTTCGTCCCAAGATTTATCGGTATAGAGCTCTACGTTTGTGATCATTGTGTGTCAATAGAGATGAGAGTTACCCCAAAAGAAGAATGAAGAGTATATGAATAAGTGGGGTAGATCAGTGGTGTTGAGTCAACATAGTCAAGGAGAAATTGGTCGCTGGTGGTTGAGGCAAGCCTACGAAAAGGACGACCAACCAGTGCAACATCTACTACTTGACTCAGTTCTCATAAATGCTTTTGAAAGATTTGTTTCTCGGACTCTCCATAATACGTGGCGCATAAGGTTTGAACTTGCGTCAGGTAATATGACGGTGTCAGAATATGCCATCAGGTTCGATAAGTCAGCCCGTCATACTCCTACTTCGGTTCATATAGCCAGAGGGCGAGTCCCCAGACTCATTAAAGGACTCAATTATGATTGTAAAAATTTTATGCGACTCAGGGCAAGATAATACTTTATTTCGGCTAGTGGTAGGAACTGTTCTAGATTTGGGAGAGTCATAATTCATCAGTGCACTTAGTCTACGTGCCCCATTGCAGTTACAACTCAACTACATGACAAGCTAGGAAAAAAGGGATCGGAATGTCAAAAGTGGAGGTTAGATTCCTAGAGGTGGAGACCCAGCCTGATGATATATTTTCCATGGTTTGGCTGAGGTCGTTACATTAAATGGTGTCATTACAAGAACAATCTCTAATTAGTATAAAGTGATGATTTCCTGAACATAATACGGTTATGCATAACTAATAAAATTCTTCTAATATGCTTTACTCTCGAGTGAGCTTCGTAACTCAAAAATCTACTTATGTGAATACTTGTATTGAGAGATTCTATGGAGATAGCTGCGTCTATCATTACGTGTTGTAATTTTGTTTAACGAAAAATATTTAAAGGAAGGAAATGGAATGTTTCGATTGGCACGATACGCATGTTGCTTGTGATTCAGAATTGAGGACGAGATCCTCGCATTTTAATATGATTTGAGATGTTTAAATCGGGCTACGAGCCGCGGTGGAAGTTATGTAAGGACGAGGTCCTGGTGACGGAAATTCTTGTGTTTAAATTCTCCCTTATGAATTAAAATTTTGTTATAGTACTGGTAGGGAGTCATGCCTGTTAGGCTGATTCAACAATTTATGTATAAAAAATAATGAAATAATCTTAATAAATGAATAAATAATAATAAAAGTAATACTAATAAAAATTAAATTAATTAATTAATTAAATAATTAACTGTGCATAGTTTACCAAGTACGTGTTATAATTATTGAGCTTTGACCTACGAGGTATGTGCCGTCCGTGTGACGTTAAATGAGACACGTTTATTCGGGTATATAATTATGAGGTCTTCATGAATCGCATCTCGTTATCAGTATTGTGAAGGTTTGAAAGGAGATTATTGCTAACGTGAAGCTGTTTGATAATTCCGTAATTGGCTATGAACAACCATTAAGAAAATAAAGGCGGTGAGTATGGGCAGCCTTGCGTATATTCCAGTTGGTGAGAGACCGTTAGCTTCAGATATTCAGACGTTGGCTAATCAGTTCGTGAGGTTGGATATTTCCCCAGTAGTGTTCTAGCTTGTACATTCGCTCGGTCTTCCCTATTTGAGTGTATTCGGGAGCGACAAGATGATGACCCACATTTGGCGGTCCTTCGGGACACAGTTCGGCACGGTGATGCCAAGCAGGTTACAGTTGGAGATGATGGTGTTTTGAGGATGCATGGTTGGTTATGTGTGCCTAATGTTGATGACCTTCGTGAGTTGATCCTTGAGGAGGCTCAAAGTTCTAAGTATTCTATTCACCCAGGGGCAGCTAAAATGTACCAAGATTTGAGACCGCGTTATTGGTGGAGAAGGATGAAAAAGGACATTGTGGCGTATGTGGCTCGTTGCTTAAATTGTCAGCAGGTAAAGTATGAACATCAGAGACCTGGTGGTTTGCTACAACAGATAGAGACTCCCGAGTGGAAGTGGGAGCGTATCACTATGGACTTCGTTGTTGGGCTCCCACAGACTTAGAAAAAATTTGACGCAGTTTGGGTTATTGTGGATAGGCTGACTAAATCAGCGCATTTCATTCCGGTGGCAAGTACTTATACTTCGGAGCGGTTGGCAGAGATATATATTCGAGAGATTGTTTGCCTTCACAGCATGCCCGTGTCTATCATTTCTGATGGGGGTATACAGTTTACTTCGCACTTTTGGAGCAGTTCAGCGTGAGTTGGGTACCCGAGTTGAGTTGAGCACAGCATTTCACCCTCAGAAAAGAAGGGCAGTCCGAGCGTACCATTCAAATATTTGAGGATATGCTTCGCGCTTGTATTATTGACTTTGGAGGTCCTTGGGATCATTTCTTTCCGTTAGCAGAGTTTGCACATAACAATAGTTATCAGTCGATTATTCAGATGGCTCCTTACGAGGCATTATATGGTAGGCGGTGTAGATCACCAGTTGGATGATTTGAGCCGGGAGAGGCTCGGTTATTGGGTACAGATTTAGTTCAGCAGGATTAGATCAGGTCAAGATCATTCGGGAAAGACTTCGTGCAGCTCAGTCTAGGCAAAAGAGTTATGCCAATCGTAAGGTTCGTGATGTGGCATTCATGGTTGGAGAGAGAGTATTGCTTCGTGTGTCCATGAAGGGTGTTATGAGATTTGGGAAGAAGGGTAAGTTGAGCCCTAGGCATATCGGGCCATTTGAGATTCTTGATAGAGTGGGGGAGGTAGCTTATAGACTTGCATTGCCTCCAGGGTTATCCTCAGTTCATCCGGTATTCCACGTGTCTATGCTCCGGAAATATCATGGTGAACCGTCCCACGTGTTAGATTTCAGCTCTGTCCAATTGGACAAAGACTTGACTTATGAGGAGGAGTCGGTAGCCATTTTAGACCGGCAGGTTCGTCAGTTAAGATCTAAGAGTTACCCTTCAATTCGAGTGCAGTGGAGAGGCCAGCCCATTGAGGCAGCTACTTGGGAGTCCGAGTCGGACATGCAGAGTAAATATCACACTTGTTTGCAAATTCAGGTAATCTTTTATGTCCGTTCGAGGACGAATGTTTGTTTTATAGGTGGAGATTGTGATGACCCAATGGGTCATTTTATGAATTTAGATTCCGTTCTAGGCTTATTAGCCATAAAAAGATTAATTTAAACTACCTCGATTGCGTGCGCAGTCCGGGCGTGAAACCGGAAAGCTTTTATGTGAAGATATGAGAAATAATATTTCTAGAGTTAAAATTTGATAAAAGTTGACTCTGGTCAACATTTTGAGCAAACGGACCCGAATCCGTATTTCGACGATCCCGGGAAGTCCGCAGTAAAATATGGGACTTGGGCGTATGCCCGAAATTGAATTCCGAGGTCCCAAGCCTTAGATATCAATTTTTGAAAGAAATTATTTTGTTGAATTATTAATGAAACAAAGAAAACAAAATTTTAACAATCACATTTTATGAAATTGTTAAATTGGAATTTCAGAAATAAAAATTACAGGAAAGGGTTCGATCGCTTTTCTCTCTCAGCGCATGATAGAGTGACTTGTTAACATACGCTGGGTAACAATGGGGAGAGGAAGATCCAGGAAAATCATGGTGGCAACTCAACTAGATAACATCACTGAAGCTGGAAAACCACAAGGAGCAGAGACGAGTAGTACAGTCTCAAATCCAATGAAACAGTGGCCGCCATTGGCGGCCATGAAGGAAACTCAGAGAACTCCACATGCAACAAGTCCTGTAGTGAGAAATGGTAAGGAAATAGCTAATTCTAACTTGCTAATACGATAAGGAGGATCAAATCAAGGAAAAAGTGTCATGCAAGCAAAACACAGTCCAAGTCAACGAATTGAAGAGGCCATGAGGAAATCAAATGACGTAGGAGACGACAAAGGGATAAATGAAGGGAAATTGAAAGAAGTCAACAATCAGAGTGCAATAACAAAAGAGAACCAGAAGAATTGGGCGAAATTATTTGCGGGAAACAAAATGGCGGCAAAAGGTATGGATCTTAATTTTATTGCACCGACTATCAAAAATGGAGAAGTTATGGTGGAATTATGTGAAGATGAGATGATAGAGGAGACAGTGAAGTGGAGGAGAGCACTAATCCTCTATGTGGTTGGAGCTACACCAACAATTGGAGCGATGGAGAGATTCATTACATCGGAATAGAACTTCACTGCCAAACCTAGGGTATACTATCATAACGAAGGGTATTTCATTATTAGATTCAATTCTATGGAGGATAGAGATGAGCTATTGTATTCTAGACCTCATATATTGGGGAATAAGCCGATAATAGTAAAGCCGTGGACAGATATTTTGATTTCAGCAAGGAAGTCCTACAAACTATTCCTGTGTGGGTGAAATTTCCAAATCTTCCTTTGAACTGCTGGGGAATGAGAACATTAAGCAAGATTAGTAGTGGATTAGGGACTCCATTATATGCTGATGCTTGTACTACACAGCTAGATAGAATCACATATGCAAGAGTGTTGATTGAAATGGATGTCACAAAGGAACTACCAAAGTTCATTAAGGTAGCTGATGCAACAGGGAAGGAATTTAGTCAAAATGTGGAATATGATTGGGTACCAGTATTTTGTCAAAGTTGTAGACAAATTGGGCATAGATGTGGAGAGCAACAACTACAGAAGAATAAGGAAAAGCAACAAAAGAAGATACAAGTATGGAAACCAAAGAAGAGGAACAATGATAAGGCTGAGCAAACAAAAGCCTCTGTACAGAGTGAACAAGTGGAAAAAATTAGTGATGCAAGTAATACAATAACTAGTCCAACTATAAGGGCTGAGGGTCATGAGGAAGGGGGATGGAAAAAGGTAACAGGGAAATCCATAAGTAGGAGTAAGGAGAGAATGGGAGAAGATGGTTTAGATATATTAAATGGTTTTAATATATTAGCTGAATCTGGATTGCAGCTAATGAACCTAGGGCAATTGGGAGAAGGAACAAGTGGACAAAGAAGATTAGAAGAAGTGGATGGATACACACAATCTATTTTTATTCCAGTATGAGGTTGATTACATGGAATATTAGGGGTTTAAATAATATCCCAAGACAAAAAGAGCTTAGGAAGTTTCTAAGGAGCAATAAGGTGAGTATGATGGAAATTCTAGAACATAAGGTGAAAGAACAGAAGGCTAATCAAATTATGAAGAGAATTACTACAGATTGGGAGTGGCAAGCAAACTATGAATTTAGTAGTAAAGGGAGAATATGGCTAATATGGGATGGAAAGGAAGTGGAATGTGTGGTAAAAGAAAAATCAGAACAATTTATCCATGCTAAAGTTCTGATTAAGGACATGAATATGAAGTTTGATTTCATAGTTGTCTATGGTTTGCATAATATGGAGGATAGAAGGAAATTGTGGAAGGACCTACTACAAATTAAGAGTAATATATAGGAGGCATGGTTAATCATGGGTGACTTCAATGCTATAAGGTCGAAGGAGGATAGACCAATAGGGAATCCTGTACAAGAAGGAGAGGTGAAGGACTTCAACAACTTTGTTGATAATGCTATGTTGACTGAAATGAGAACAAATGGTAAAGAATTCACATGGACAAAGGGCCACACTTACAGTAGAATTGATAGGGCTTTAGTGAATAATAAATAGATGTTGACAATGCCTCAGCTAGAGGTATGGATAATGGATCTGGGGTGCTCAGACGATTCACCTTTGAATATTACTTTTACAGAAAAAGAAAAATCAGGACCTAAACCATTCAAGTTTCTGAATCACCTAGCTGATCATGAAGATTTCCTAGAGATAGTTAACAAATCCTGGAAAGGAGGATGTACAGGGGACAAATTGAAAGATATCTGGGAGAAATTGAAAAGGGTAAAGATAGCAATGAAGAAGCTAAATGCTGAGGAGTACAATGATGTGGGAGGAAGAATTGCAAAATGTAGAGAACAACTTAGTATATTGCAATAACAAATAAGAAATCCAGGCCAACCAAATACTATGATAGCAGCTGAAAAAGAGACAAGGCTACAACTGGAAAAATGGCTAAGGGTGGAGGAGAGTATTTTAAAACAAAAGTCAAGAATACAATGGTTGAAATTAGAAGATGGTAATAATGCCTACTTCTATGCAAGTATGAAAATAGAAACTCCCAAAATAAGATATAAAATCTGACAAAGTGTAATGGCATAGTGACACAAACAAAACAGGAGATGGAGGATGAGGTATTGAGTTTCTACAAACAGCTATTAGAAAAAGCAGCAGAAAAGATACCTGCAATCAACACAACAGTAATGAACGAAGGACCAATGGTCAATAGACAGCAGCAAAGGCAGTTGATATCAAGTGTAACAAAAGAGGAAATACATAGAGCATTGATGGGAATTAATGATAACAAGACGCCAGGATGTGATGGATTCAATGCATTATTTTTCAAGAAGGCTTGGAAGGTGGTTGGAGAAGAGATAAGTGAGGCAGTGATGTAGTTCTTCTGCGAGGGGAAACTATATCAACCAATTAATTGTACTACAGTGACATTAATTCCTAAGGTTCCTAATCCAACTAGGGTGACTGAGTTTAGACCAATTTCTTGTTGTACCATTCTCTACAAGATAATTTCAAAGGTACTAACAAACAGAATGCAGAGTGTAATGAATGACATTGTAGATGAAAGCCAATCAGCTTTTGTACCAGGGAGATTGATCAATGATAACATATATATGAGTCATGAACTTGTCAAAGGGTATAGCAGGAAGGGCATATCTCCCAGGTGCATGCTAAAAGTTTATATGAGGAAAGCATATGATTCTATTGAGTGGGATTACATGGAGCAGGTGTTAAGGAGTATACAATTGCCAGGGCAATTTATAAATTGGATTATGATATGCATGAGAAGTGTATCATATTCTATAGTCATTAATGGGCAACACTCAGTACCTTTTAAATCAAGGAAGGTATTGAGGCAAGGCGATCCACTATCTCCCTACCTGTTTGTTCTGGCTATGGAGTATCTTACAAGGCTGCTGAAGACACTAAGAAGAATTCCAGAATTTACATTTCATCCAAAATGTGAACTTAGCTTTGCTGATGATATCTTATTATTCTGCCGAGGTGATTATGTTTCTGTGAAGATGTTGTATCAGTGCTTCCTAGAGTTTTCACAAGCTTCAGGTTTAACTGCAAATACAGAGAAAAGTTCAATATATTTTGGGGGTGTTCGAGAAGATATGCAGCAGGAGATCTTAAATATGCTGGGTTTTACCAAAGGGACACTCCCAGTGAGGTATTTGGGGGTGCCCTTGAGCACTAAAAAGATGACAATGATGCAATACCAGCCTTTGCTTGAGAATATGGTGGGGAGAATCAAGTCATGGACTGATAAATTCCTAACGTATGCAGGACGAGTGCAACTTATTAAAAGTGTACTATTTTCTATTCAAGTATACTGGTCGCAAATCTTCTTACTCCCTAAGAAGATCATACAGTTAATTCAGAGTATATGAAGGAAGTTCTTATGGACAGGAAATGTGGAGAATACAAAGAAGGCTCTTATAGCATGAGACAAGCTGTGTTACCCAAAGGTAGCAGGTGGTTTGAACTTGTTGGATATAGGCACATGGAACAAGGCTGCAATGTGCAAACTATTATGGAATCTGTGCAAAAAGAAAGACAAATTGTGGGTATAATGGATTCATGTCTATTATAAGATATACAATCTTGGTTAGGGGTCTGAACTTAAACAGGCTTCATGGGTGATGCAGAAAATTTTCAAAGCTAAGAAGTATTTTGAAGAAGCTGGCTATTCAGAAGAAGATGTATTCAGAATGCAGAACTTCAAAGTGAAAGATATATACCTGAAGAAAAGAGGAGAATACAACAAAGTGACATGGCGAAAGATCATTTGGAACAATGCAGGGCTACCAAAATGAATCTTTATGGGATACTTAGCAGCCCACAGACGACTTCAAACGAGAGACATATTGAAAGCTTGGGGCTGTGTCGAAGATGAGACATGTCCATTGTGCAAGGTAGAGGTGGAGAGTATTGACCATTTATTCTTTGTGTGCCCATTCTCAATGAAAATATGGGCTACTATGCTAAGATGGATGAAAATAAATAGACCAGTTATGGACTGGAAGAATGAATTACAGTGGGCGGAGCAAAATTGTCTTGGAAAAAATGCAAAGGCTGAGATTTATAGAATGGTACTGATAGGCAGCATATACTATATTTGGCAAGAAAGAAACTCAAGGATTTTTAAAGAAGTTGAAATCAATGCTGAAGCAATTACTAGGAGCTTAGTGCAAGACATCCATGGTAGAGGTAGTGCTAAGAAATGTTGGGAGAAAAGGTTGAAAGAGCTGAATTCTTATCCTATAGTTTAGACTATGTATAGATAAGGATATAGAAAGCATAGCAAGAAGTAATAGCTTAGTCTGGGATGTATGTCCAGAACAAGCTATATAAAAGTTTTGTAATATTTGTTACTTGGTAATAAAAGTTTTAGTTACCAAAAAAAAAATGAAACAAAGAAATGAATTAACGTTTGAAACCGTTGGTATCGGGCCCGTTTTTTGGTTCCGGAGCTCGATACAGGTTTTTTATGATATATAAGCCTTATCTGCGAAATTTGGTGAGAATCGGAATTTATTTGACATGATTCGGACTTCCAGTTGATAAAATAGTGAACTTTAAGTGTTCTTGAGAAAAATAATGAGTTTTGAGGTTTAATTCATAGTTTTACATGTTGTTTTCATGATTTGATCACACGAGCAAGTCTGTATGATGATTATAGACTTGCATGCATGTTTGGTTTACAGCCCCAAGGGCTCGGGTGAGTTTCAAATATGTTTGGGTTGTGTTGCGCTCGTTCTTTCTTATGCTTCGACGTCGTTTCTTCAAGCATAAATGATATCATATTGAACAAATGAGCTCCGATTTATGTTTTTAATGAAGTATTAGATCTGTATCGTAATTATGGACTCGTAGCAAAAGGAATCATCGAATTTGGACATCGTATGAGGATTTTATGGTTATTTTACTAAGGTTGCCATATTTTTCAGGTTAATTACGAAATTGCCACTGATGACGTATTAGACATCTGCACTATTTGCAAATATTAAAACCTACATATCTCCTTCATTATAAGATCAAGTTGAGTGATTCAAAAGCCTAAATTGACTAAAATTTCACAGGGAATCCATTGGAGACATAAAAATTGAGTTTCGGGATTGTTTGTCAGGAGAAACGAGGCAGAATAGCTGGCAGAAAAATATATATAAAACGGGCAGACTTCATCTTCTTCAAATTTTCGGACCCCACAGCCGTAGGAACGAATTTCTTCACCAAATATCACCCCCAAGTCATAGTTAATCAATTCTAAACTTTACTCTTTCAATTACTCATTGTTTTTCATCATTTTTAAATCAAAAACTAAGAATTTTCATGGTAAAAATTAAGGGTTTGGGTACAATTAGGGAATTTTGTAAAAATAGAATCTTCACCTCGAATTGAGGTCGGATTTCGAAAATAATTATATATTTGGGTTCGTGGGTGAATGGGTAAACGTAATTTGGTTCGAACCTCGAGTTTAGACCAAGCGGGCCCGGGGTCGGGTTTTTATTTTTTTTTAGAAAACTTAGGAATTATAATTTTCAGTAAAGTTAGTTTCTTTAGCATTAATTAATGATATTAAGTTAATTATGGTTAGATTCGAGTGTATTGGAGGTGAATTCAAAGGGAAAAGCTATAATTGTGCAGTGAGTGACCTGCGAATTTGAGGTTAGTGTTTGGTCTAAACTTTGACTTGAGGAAATAGGAAACCCCACTTGTTTGCTATGTGAAATGCATGTGTGTGGTGTATATGTGAGGTGACGAGTATCTATGCACCACCAAATTGCCTGTTAAGCATGATCCCTTTCGCATTTCCAACTTAATTGATTTTTGTCTTAATTGTTCTATGTTCATTATTGTTTCTACGATTACTTGGTCTTATTCCGTTGTTGTTAAATATTGTTGTGGTTATTTTGGAAAGAGTATTGGTTGTTTAGCCGATTCCCTTGTGGTACAAAATGGTTGAGCGATTTGGCACTATTTTTACGAGGTATATATATATATATATATATATTCTTGTTGGTTTCATTTTGATATTATTGAGGAAGTTGTGAGTATTTTAGTTTAATTGTTTCGTGATTGTTGAGGTTCACGTGGCTATTTGGTTTTATTGATTTATTTCCAATTGTTGTTGTAAGTGTGTTAAAAGTATTGGTTGTTCTCTTAATTATATCATGGTATATAAAGACTGAGTTGGGTTGACAGTGTTACGGTGGTTACATATATTCTGGCTGGTTTTGTTATGGAATGATATTGGTTAAATCTTACGAGCTATATTCTTTTCTGTTTGCAATTGTTGAAATAAAAAATATTGTGAAAGGCTTGGCCTAAATTGTGAAAGTTATGAATAAGATATGAGATATCTGGTGGGAGTGGGTTGCACAAACAAGGAATGATAAGGGTGGACAGGTGGGATCGGTTTGTGCGCTGCAACAGGAATAATAAGAGTGATATATTTAGGGAGGAGCAATAAAGGTGGACAGGTGGGAGCGGGTTGCACGCCACAACAAGGAGCAATAAGGGAGGACATTTATATTTTTAATGATTTTCAAAGAAAAACAAAGATTTGAAAACTGACTATTTTATTTTCACTACTTTTCGTATTTTTGGCACTATTTTTATTTAAAGTTAAAGTTTGGAAACTTGTAAATTATTTGAGAGTTGGTTATAGCTGAGGCATGGAAAAGGCGACTGAGTTATTTTAATTATGTTGCAGTACTTAATCAATTGTTTAGAACTCCTTCTTGGTTTATATTTATTGTCACAATTATATTTTTTCTTGTTCGTGTAGAATTGTTTTATTTCGTTATTGTATATATTATGGTCACAGGTTATATGTTATTAATGCCCCGCCGTAGCCTCGTCACTACTTCATCGAGGTTAGGCTCGGCACTTACTCAGTACATGGGGTCGGTTGTACTGATACTACACTCTTTTGTGCAGATCCAGGTACTAGCCAGCAGTAGAGATTTTTTAGAGCAACCATCTATTTATTCGTTGACACGAGGTATATCTGCCGGCGTTCACAGATCCCGAGAGTCTTCTCCTATTTTTATAAAAACTATTTTAGTATATTCAGAACATTTACACTATTTCTTTCAGCCCGATGTTTGTAGTGTTCTTTAGTAGTTCATGAATTGTGACACCAGACTCTGGGGTAGTTCTAGATCTATTATATGATTAGTTTGTGGTTAATTTTTATTCAATTGTTTATTATTTTATCTTTGAAAATCATTTAAATTAAGTTTATTTTAAATTTATTTATTGATGCTTAAGAAAATAATCAAAGGAAATTAGCTACTCGAATTATAATATTGGCTTGCCTAGCAAGTGTGGTGTTAGGCGCCATCACGATCCCTAAGGTTGGGAATTTGGGTCGTGACAAAGAGTGTAAAGCACGAAGGGTGATGTCGTGCATAATTTATCCATATTGTGAGGTGAGAGTAAAAGCACGAAGGGTGATGCCATGCATTCTTATTTATAATCTGGTGAGGATGAGAGTAAAATCACGAAAGGTGATGCCGTGCATTCTTATTTATAATTTTGTGAGGCTGAGAGTAAAAGCACGAAGGATGATGTCGTGCAAGTTTCCTTTCTATTTTAATTGCTTAAATTGTTGTTGATCACTGTCTATTTATGTCTTATTGTCTTCTCACTCCTTATGTTAAATTTCCCACTGTATGCTCCCTTCCCATTATTTATTTTTTAGTTTTCTTTATTTTTTGTTATTTCTACTATCATGATTATACATGTCCAGGTTCTTATGTGGTGTCATGTCTTAGCCTCGTGACTACTTCACGAGGTTAGGATCGACCAGTACATGGGGTCGGTTGTACTGATACTGCACTCTGCACTTCTTGTGCAGATCCAGGTTTAGGTCCGAGCTGAGTTTGAGTTAGAGTTGAAACTTTCGCACGGAGGCTCGAGGTAGATCTGCTGACGTCCGCAGATTCCTGGAGTCTCTTCCTCATTATTTAGTTGTTGTGTTATTTAGTTCATAAACAATTATACATTTTCCTTCAGCCAAATACTTGTAGTAAATTCTTAGTAGTTCGTGAATTGTGACTCCAAACCCTGGGTAGCTAGACATTAGTATTAGTTTTGCAGTATCATTTTACTATTCCATTTATTACTTTTGGTATAGTATATTGGATGGTAGTAACATTTCTCATATGTTTTTAATTTTTTTAAATGTCGTAACCCTCTAATGTTGGCTTGCCTAGCAAGTATAGCGTTAGGCGCCATCACGGTCCTGACGGTGGGAAATCGAGTCGTGACAAGTTGGTATCAGAGCACTAGGTTGCCTAGGTCTCACAATTCATGGACAAGCTTAATAGAGTCTGAGGGATCGGTACGGAGACGTCTGCACTTATCTCCTATAGGCTATAAAGTTAGGAACAAGTTCACTTTTATTCAACTCTGTCGTGCGATTCTTGTTATCCCAATACTGATTAAACTCTTCTGTTCTTATTCTCTCGCAGATGGTGAGAACACTTACCTCTTCTTCCGCTGACCAGCAACCGGATCCTCCAGCAGCAGCAGCTCTTTCAAGGGGCAGAGGTCGAGGTCGTGCCAGAGGCCGAGGCAGGGGCAGGACTCAGCCAGTGCTCAGGAAGCAGCTCCAGTTGCGGAGCCCCAGATAGAGCTTGATGATGGGGCTCCATCTCAGACCGTTCCGACGGGACTAGCTCAGGTCCAGAGGGCTTTGTTGCTACCCCAGTGCTTCAGGATGCCTTGTTCCGACTAGTAGGCCTTATGGAGAGTATAGCCCAGACTGGTGCACTCCTCGGGGCAGCAGTAGTATCTCAGGCTGGAGAAGGAGTCCAGACTCCTGCTACCCACACTCCGGAGCAGATTACTCCTCAGTTTCAGACCCCAGCAGCCCATCCAGTTGGGATAGTTTAGCCAATTATTGCAGCACCGCTCGTTGATGGGACAGCTATGTCCTCCGATGCTTTGTATAGATTGGACAGGTTTATCAAGCTTTTCCCTATTCATTTCAATGGTGCCACTTCAGAGGACCCCCAAGAATACCTTGATAGTTGTCATGAGGTTGTTTGGAACATGGGTATCTTGGAGACCAATGGGGTCGACTTTGTTGCTTTCCAGATGACTGGTGATGCGTAGCTAGAATCCATAGTTTTAAGCATCATATATCTTACATTTTATGTGATTTTGTGATAAAAATACACGCTATATGTGCATAATGGAGTCAATTTATATGTAGGTGAATTGGAGATGGAAGCCGAGCTAAAAGGGTGTATAAATGTCAAAAATACACTCAAGAGTCGAAAAGGAGTGACCCGGGCCATAGCTGGGCATTTTAGCCCAAAAGCCTGGCATAACCCGGCGTTAGCCAGGCGTTCCAGCCCAAACGCCAGCCATACCCAGGCGTTAGTGGGGCGTTAGAGCCCAAACGCCTGGCCTACCCAGGCTTTAGCTGGGCGTTTGGGGCTTAACGCCTGGAGTCCTGGTCAGGTAAATTCCGAGTTTTGAAGGTTTTAAGTTTTTCCCGGGTTGAATAGAAGTCTCCTACACATTTAGGGTTTATCCCAAACATATAAATAGACCCAAAAACACAACTTGGAGGGAGGATGCCATTTTTGGAGAGAATATACATACAAGATCATTGAGGAAGCAAAGGATTATCAGTTTTCTTCATCTTATTCTAGTATTATCCATTCATGCAAGAGTTATGCAATTATTTAATTCTAGTATGAGTGGCTAAACACCCATTGTTCTGGGGTTTTGGTTTAGCCATGAATATTTTTATTCGATATTAACTTAACCTTGATTATAATTCGCTCAATATATCGTTGTTTCTTCAATTCTGCGTTTAATTGCTTAATTGTTTGGCCAACAATTAGGTTCTATATACTATCAATGCTATGCTTGGGAAAGTCGTATATAGATTAGAGAAGAATTGAAGAGAGCGCGATCTTAACCCTTCAGGGGAGCGGATTTGTGGTTAGGATAGGAATATACCTAGTCACCGTGCTTAATTAAACATCGTAATCTTAGTGCGTTCTAATAGATTAATTTCATAGGAATATAGGCGTTAATCTATTGAGAATAGGCGAGTAGTACTTCGGGAGAAGTCTACGAGAGCAATTATCGATTAATTAGCAACCATGAGTGAATTATATGAAAGGGAGAGTTAATTATAATGCTATACGAATGGTGAATTGATCACAACCCTGGAATATTTGTCTCTATTGAATACATAACAATATTCTCGTTACTTGATAATTAGTTCATATAATCGTAGAATAAATTAGTATATTCCTGGATTTTGTTTTGGCTCGATTAAATAGCAATTAGAGTGATTCAATAAGTAGTTTACGCAAGTCCCTGTGGGTTCAACATTCGATTTAACATTATATTACTTGCTACGACCACGTATACTTGCGTGTGCGATTTGGACTAACAACTGGTTCTGCCAAGAAATGGTGGAGGGATTATCAATTGACTAGACCAGCAAGATCACCTGATCTGACTTTGGACTAATTTTCACACCTCTTCTTGGAGAAGTTTCTACCTATTACTACTAGAGAGGAGTGCCACCGTCAGTTTGAGCGTCTCCAACAGGGCAGCATGATTGTTACACAGTGTGAGACCCGTTTCGTGGATTTGGCTCGTCATGGTACTCTTTTTCTACCCACATAGAGGGAGAGGGTTAGGAGATTTACTAAGTGTCTTGCTCACCCTATCAGATTGCAGATGGCTAAGGAGATAGGAAGCGAGATATCTTTCCAGGATGCGGCTAATGTGGCCCGGCGAGTTGAGGTAGTTCTTGGATTGGGAGGTCAGGGGTCAGACAAGAGACCTATCCATTCCGGTGGATTCATCGGTTCCTCATCTGGAGGCGGGGTTAATTTCAGTAGAGGTCATTCCATTCAGCACTTCAGACATCCCATGGTGCCCCAGGTGGTCGTGGCTCTTACTTGCCTTATTCTGATCAGCCATCTCCTATCAGTGCACCTCCTCTTCAGAGTTTTCAAGGTGGTTATACAGATCAACAGGGTTAGTTTGCCGGCCAGCAGTCTCAGCAGCCGAAGTCTTGATTATACTTGTGGTGACTTGAGGCACATTTCTATATATTACCCTCGTGCATCAGGTAGTTCTCAGTATCAGGGTTCTTATGCTATAGTTCTTGCACCAGCTGCCCAACCAGCCAGGGGTAGGGGTCAGGTAGCCAGAGGTAGGAGCCAGATTGTTAGAGGTGGAGGCCAGCCCGCTAGAGGTGGAGGTCCGCCTGTTAGAGGTCGTCTCAGAGACATGGTTTAGGGTGGTGGGGCCCAGCCCCGATTGTATGCATTTTCGGGAAGACCTGAGGCGGAGTCCTCCGATGTTATTATCAAAGGTGCCATTTTACTTTTCAATAGAAATGCTTCAGTTCTGTTTGATTCGGAGTCTACTTACCCTTATATGTCATCTTATTTTGCTTCGTATTTGGTTGTGCCCCGCAATTCCTTGAGCGTCCCTGTTTATGTGTCTACGCCTCTGAGGGATGCTATTGTTGTAGATCGTGTGTATCACGCGTGTGTGGTCGTTATTGAGGGTCTTGAAACTAGTGTGGACCTTTTGCTTCTTGATATGGTTGATTTCGATGTCATATTGGGCATGGATTGGATATCACCTTATTACTCCATCTTGGACTGTCACGCCAAGACAATGACATTAGCCTTGCCAGTATTGCCTCGATTAGAGTGGAAATGGACTCCTGATCATTCCTCCAGCAGGGTTATTTCTTATATGAAGGCTCGACGTATGGTCGAGAAGGGGTGTTTGGCCTATTTGGCTCATGTTCGTGATTCTAGTGCTGAGGTTTCTTCCATAGACTCGGTGCATGTCATTTGTGAGTTTCCCGAGGTGTTTCCTACGGACCTGCCAGGGATGCCACCCGACAGGGATATCGATTTTTGCATTGATGTGGCTCCGGGCACTCAGCCCATTTTTATTCCTCCATACCGAATGGACCTGTCAGAATTGAAGGAACAATTGCAAGTCTTACTTGATAAGGGCTTCATTAGGCCTAGTGTCTCGCCCTGGGGTGCACCGGTTTTGTTCGTGAAGAAGAAGGATAGATCAATGAGGATGTGTATAGATTACCGGCAGTTAAACAAAGTCACTATCAAGAACAAGTATCCGTTGCCGAGGATTAGTGATTTTTTATCAGCTTCAGGGTTCCAAAGTATTTTCAAAGATCGATTTGAGATTGGGCTACCATCAGTTGAAGATTAGGGCATCCGATGTCCCTAAGACAGCCTTTCGGACGAGGTATGGGCACTATGAATTTCTGGTGATGTCTTTTGGCTTGACTAATGCCCCAACATCATTTATGGACTTGATGAATCGGGTGTTCAAGCCTTATCTGGATTCCCTTAATTGTATTCATTGATGACATTCTAATATATTCCCGCAGCCGGGAGGAGAATGAGCAGCACCTTCACATAGCGCTTCAGACTTTGAGGGACAGTCAGTTGTATGCTAAATTTTTAAAGTGCTAGTTTTAGTTGGATTCAGTAGCTTTCTTGGGTCACATCGTATCAGCAGAGGGTATTCAGGTAGATCCTAAGAAGGTAGAGGCGGTCAAGAACTGGCATGAACCCACTTCAGCCACAGAAATCAAGAGTTCTTGGGTTTTGCCGGTTATTATCGTCGTTTTGTGAATGAGTTTTCATCTATAGCAGCCCCAATGACTAAATTGACTCAGAAAGGTTCCCCATTCAAATGGTCAGACGAGTGTGAGGCGAGCTTTCAGAAGCTCAAGACAGCCTTGACTTCAACACCGATGTTGGTGTTGCCATCAGGTTCAGGATCTTTCACGGTATATTGTGATGCCTCCTGTATTGGGCTTGGAGCGGTATTGATGCAGGAAGACAGGATGATTGCATATGCGTCTCGACAGTTGAAGATCCATGAGAAGAATTACTCTGTCCATGACTTAGAGTTGGCAGCCATTGTTCACGCATTGAAGATTTCCTCAATTTGAGACAGAGGAGATGGTTAGAGCTACTGAAAGACTATGATGTCACTATATTGTACCATCCGGGGAAGGCCAATGTGGTGGCCGATGCATTGAGTAGGACGGCAATGAGTATGGGCAGCCTTGCGTTCATTCCAGCCGGTGAGAGGCCGCTAGCTTTAGACATTCAGACTTTGGCTAATCAGTTTGTGAGGTTAGACATTTCAGAACCCAACCGTGTTCTAGCTTGTACAGTTGCTCGATCTTCCTTATTTGAGCGTATCAGAGATCGGCAGGATGATGATCCGCATTTGATGGTCCTTAGGGACACAGTTCGACACGGTGGTTCCAAGCAGGTTACAGTTGGAGATGACGGTATTTTGAGGATGCAGGGTCGAGTGTGTATGCCTAATGTTGATGGGCTTCGTGACTTGATCCTTGAGGAGGCTCACAGTTCTAAGTATTCTATTCACCTGGGGTGCTTCCAAGATGTACCAGGAACTGCGGCAACATTATTGGTGTCAAAGGATGAAGAAGGATATTGTTGCTTATGTGGCTCGATGCTTGAATTGTCAGCAGGTGAAGTATGAGCACCAGAGACCTGGCGGTTTGCTTCAGCAGATAGAGATTCCTGAGTGGAAGTGGGAGCATATCACTATGGACATCGTTGTTGAACTCCTACGGACTCAGAGGAAGTTCGACGCTGTCACACCTTCATTTTCATCCCGGGTAAGGGTGGGATAAGGGAGTTTTTACACTTTAAGTGACATTATTCGAATTTGAGATATTTTTAGTTTTCAGAGTCACCACCCAGATTTTTTACGGTGTTCCGGGACACCATTTATTTTAATATCCCAAACCGAGGAAGTTCTTGACTCTGTTTAAAATGTTTGCGAACCAGAAATCCGGGTAAGGAATTCTGTTAACCCAGGAGAAGGTGTTAGGCACTCCCGAATTCAGTGGTTCTAGCACGATCGCTTAACTATTGATATTTAGCCTAATTATTTGATTATTTACATATTTCGAACCTATTGTGTATTTTTTAAACTTTTGAATCGCTTTTAATATTTATGAAATTATTTTTTGGAACAAGTCACGATGTCGTACACTTTTTTGTTTTGATACACATTGCAAACTGCGCCACATGAAATGCACCCACGATTCACAACATGTTTATTTTTATTAGGGGAAATTAGGGGTCGAGTCACGCCAGCGTGCACTCGAATTTTGGAGTTACGTATCTATGACTATGCCATGGGAACCGTACCCATAGTCACGATAATTTATTATTTATTAACTACTTCTAATGCTCATAAGTTGAGTTCCTAACTTGATGTTTAATTTTAAGAGGTCCGTGATTTATGGAAATTATTTGAACAAGTCGCGCTGTCGCGCACTCGTTTGGTTTTGTGCACAGTGTGAATCACGCCACGGGAACCGTACTCGCAATCTACAACATGCTTATTTTTATTATAGTTTGAAGTTGTGGTCGGGTAGCATGGGTTGCAAACCCTAGTGTAGATTATGTAATCAGGACTATGTTCCTGATGGTTTAATTGCTTATTTGAAGCAAAGTTACCATTCATTTGTTTTTTTAAGTTGTTTGTAGTACTAGTCTAAAAGAGATATTTTTGTACTACCAGTTATGTATGTGTTCAAAATCGTCTAAGACTAAGTTAGCTAGTCTAAGGATAGGTATTTGGGCCGTTGCTAAATCTGTACAATTTTCAAATACCATCTACCTATTTAGATTATCACATTAGGACAACAACCTGCATGAATTTGGTATGTGAGACAGTAAACAATGGAAAATTTCGAACAAGTGGGTTTTAATCCAAAGGAAAGCATATGATAATTCATATTTTTAAAAGAAGGAACCTTGGATTTGTCTTACATGCTGGCCAATTATTAAGAAGCCTAGACAACTAATTGATAAATTCAGTACATATCAAATCTAACTAATTTTAATTTTAAAAAATCTCATAATCCATATAGTTGAAAAAATTCATTTACATCTAACCTAAATTGTATTTTGCTAATCTTGGTTCAATTAAATCGAACACACAATGATCTATTTCATTAAATATTAAAACTCCACAACTCAATTAACCAGCTAATTCCATAGGCATTTGTAGGGTCTTATTATCTTACTAAAGGGACTAAACTCACACAATTTCACAGATCTGGAAATACGCCTTTGAATATAGATCACCTCGGAGTAGAAATCACATAGGAATGCTGAAACAAATATGTTCAAATTGAGATCTGTTGAAGAACTAAGAAAATTAGACCATTCAACTCATTTTTACTTACAATTCAGACATTAGCAATAAGACAAGGAGAGGAAACACACATGAAGCTCAATAACCATTATTTCACAATTTTCAACGACTACAAATATTTGAAAGTTTATCAACAGTAGGAATCGTACCTCTACAAGCAAAGAAGAAAAACATAAGTCAGGTGAGAGGACTATGAATGAAGATCGACATCAGTTTAGGCAGGAGCAGCGACAATCATAGGAATCGATTCAGCCCGCAGCAGCTTTGGAATCACAGAGTGGTGCAATACAAATGAAAACAAACTTAAGAATCAGAGATGACAGCTGGCGGAGATGAGGTTGTTTGGAGATGATGGAGAAATGGAGTACGACTGGTGCGAGTGACGGATTTTTCATTTTCCCTTTTTGTTTTGAGGTCATTTATCGTGAAGAAGAAGAAGAAGAAGCAGGTCCAGGGGGGTGCTTCGTCGCTGGTGTTGGGTTAGTGAAGAAGAAGGGTTCTTTGTTTAGATGATAAGGGGGTGAGGAAGAAGCAGGGGAGAGGGGAGCGCCATTTTGTTCTTTGGAAGGAGGGGTCCGATTTCTGATGTCCTTTTTTAGATCTTTTAGGAAAGGGTTCTAAATAGAGGAGTTTTGGACCGATTAGGGAATGGGCTAGGGAAATTTTGGGTTGTTTTGGTAATTGGGCAAATGCAAATGCCCTGGCCCAATTGCATTGAAGAATAAACAAGTCCTCTTTCTTCTTTCTTTGTATTTTAAACCTAGCCCCCTTAATCGTAACACAAATTTCAAATTGATTTTGCAAAAGTGACCTATTAAACTAATTGATTAAAGCTAATGTACATATTTTGTGATTTTCGTGTATTAATCTAACAATTGAAGAGTAATTAATTTTTAAAAATGCAAATTAAACCTAAGATGGCATGAAATGAAAATGTGACAAATTTTATGATTTTTTATGTAATTTTGAAGTATTAAATATGAATGACATGCAACTAAATAAATAAAAGTTCCTAAAATTCATTAAAAGTTATTTTTTAATATTTTTTGGAGTAATTTGCATGCGGGGCAAAAATTGGGTGTTCACAGCTGCCCCTCTTTGCTCGAGAACATGAAGAGTTTTCGGGAAAAGATAAAGTCAGCAAGCACGAGCAATTTTTGCCCGTTTGGTACTCCATTTGGAAGCATTTTGAAAAAAAATTGACTGAACCTTGCTTCAGAGGTTGCCTACATATCCTTGGCAATAAAGGAATCAGGTCGGTGTTGTTCTGGATATTTTGGTAGCTGGGACTACCGGCTGTGATTTCACTGTTGTTGCTGCTACTTACTACTTTCTGAGCTCCTTATTACACCAAAATCAAAATGAAAAAAGACTAAACTAGACTATCAGCTATGAGTTACAAAATTCCTATCTACAAGTCTTCTAAAGCTTGATCTTGAGCCTTGGTTGTTTCTTCACGCAGACTCTGATCTGAATCTTGATGCTTGTTAGTTGTATGTGCTGGTTCAATCTTCTTCAAATTTTCGGATCAAGAAGTGGCATGCATAGCTTGTGACTTCAATCTGTCTTGAGCAGTCTACATCATTTCTGCTTCTGCACCTTGGGTTTGGTCTTCTCTTTTTCTTCTTTTCTTTATTCTGGATCAAAAATTCTTCTTTTGGTCGTCTTGAGTCCATTGTCCTAACAATCAAGAACAAACAAACGAAATTTTCTGTCCCAGTTTTCACTAGAAAAATTTCGTGAGTTATTGTAATGAAATATATGCTACTTTATTATTGAAAGCAATGAAAAAGCCGGGAATGGTTTACCCGGAGTTATTGTAGACTAGGGAGTGGATACAATATGCCTAAAAAGTAAAATCAACTAGGGATTGGAGACCTTATGTTGGAAAAGATCGACAGGTTATGTTGTCATCAAGAAAAGCTCACCGGGTTATGTCGGTGTCTGGGAGGGAGGATCAACGGGTTATGCCGTTGTCAAGAAAGAGATCACCAGGTTATGTTGGTGTCTGGAAAGGTCAACAGGTTATGCCGTTTCCTGAAAAAGAGATTACTGGGTTATGCCAGTGTCTGGAAATGATCAACGGATTATGCCGTTGTCAGGAAAAGAAGAGATCACTAGGTTATGCCGGTGTCTGGAAAGGTCAACAGGTTATGTTGTTGCCTGGGGAAGAGAGATCACTGGGTTATGTCAGTGTCAGGAAGTGATCAATAGGTTATGTTGTTTTCAAGAAAGAGATCATCAGGTTATGCCGGTGTCTGAAAAGGTCAACAGGTTATATTGTTGCCTGGGGAAAAGAGATCACTGGGTTATGCCAGTGTCTGGAAATGATCAACGGGTTATGTTGTTGTCAAGCAAGATATCACCAGGTTATGCTGGTGTCTGGAAAGTTCAACAGGTTATGTTGTTTCCTGGGGAAAAGAGATCACTGGGTTATGCCAGTGTCAGGAGATGATCAACAAGTTATGTTGTTGTCAAGAAAGAGATCACCAGGTTATGTTGGTGTCTGGAAAGGTCAACAAGTTATGTTGTTGCCTGAAAAAGGAGATTACTGGGTTATGCCAGCATCTCGAAATGATCAACAAGTTATGCCGTTGTCAAGAAAGAGATCACCAGGTTATGCTGGTGTCTAGAAAGGTCAACAATTTATGCTATTGCCTGGGGAAAAGAGATCACTAGGTTATGCCAGTGTCAGGAGATGATCAACAAGTTATGTTGTTGTCAAGAAAGAGATCATCAGGTTATGCTGGTGTCTGGAAAGGTCAACAAGTTATGATGTTGCCTGAAAAAGGAGATCACTGGGTTATGCCGGCGTCTCAAAATGATCAACAGGTTATGCCGTTGTCAAGAAAGAGATCATCATGTTATGTTGGTGTCTGGAAAGGTCAACAGGTTATGTTGTTGCCTGGGGAAGAGAGATCACTGGGTTATGTCAGGGTCAGGAAGTGATCAACAGGTTATGTTGTTGTTAGGAAAAGATCACCAGGTTATGCTGGTGTCTGGAAAGGTCAACAAGTTATGATGTTGCCTGAAAAAGGAGATCACTGGGTTATGCCAACGTCTCTAAATGATCAACAGGTTATGTCGTTGTCAAGAAAGAGATCACCAGGTTATGCTGGTGTATGGAAAGGTCAACAGGTTATGTTGTTGCCTGAAAAAGGAGATCACTGGGTTATGCCAGCGTCTGGAAATGATCAACAGGTTATGCTGTTGTCAGAAAAAGATCACCAGGTTATGCTGGTGTCTAGAAAGGTCAACATGTTATATTGTTGCCTGAAAAAGGATATCACTGGGTTATGTCAGCGTCTAGAAATGATTAACAGGTTATGTTGTTGTCAGAAAAAGATCACCAGGTTATGGTGGTGTATGGAAAGGTCAACAGTTTATGTTGTTGCCCGGAAAAAAAAGGATCACTGGGTTATTCCAGTGTTAGGGAAAGATCAACAGGTTATGCTGTTGTCAGGAAAAGATTACCAGGTTATGTTGGTGTCTGCTAGGGAGTGGGACCCTATGTGGGCATCAACTAAGGAATGAATTATCCTTTGGTCGGACTAGGTTTAGCTAGGGATTGGGGACCCTATGCTACTTTAGGTTTGAATTATTTTCAACATCATTTCTTCTTTTCTTTTTCTTTTCTTTTTCTCTCTCTTTTTTATATAGTTTTTTTCATACATGGGGGAAATTTTTGGAGGAAACTTCCCTTTTTTGGAGTCAATGTTGCAGAGCTCCTTCTACCCCTTGCGCAATTTCTTTTGGTTGCACCTACTTTTGCAAGGTTGCTTTCGAGCTGCACATGTTTCCTATTTTCAAAAAAAGAACAATTTATTAGTTTGAAACGGTGGTTGGTTTTGCGGACTTGATTATTTCAACTGCTTGATCTCGACCCCTTTGACGAAGATCTCAACCGCTTGCTTACTTGCTGGGGATTGGGTTTCATTTCTAAACCCGGGGACCCTGGCTTTCCAGATTTTTTTGTGGCGATCGGTCATGTGGGATCCAACATTTCGACTTTATTTTGCCTTTGTAGGCCTTTCACTTGCTTTTTCTTTTGGATTTACGGAGTATCGGGGGGAATTTTTGGTCCCTCAAATTCTGTTACAACGGTTAGTCGTGTGGGACTTAACCTTTCCAACTTTACTTCGCCTTTATTGGCCTTTTATTTCTGACTTTTCCTCCAACTTTAGCCTTAGAGCATTTGGAGTATTTCGGCTTTTCAAACCTTGCCGAGATCGTTAGCCACGCGGGACCCCACTTTTCAACTTCATTCTCCTTTATAGGCACTTCAGTTTGATTTTTTCTCTTTCAAGGGTTTTGAGTTTGAAACATCGGCCGCTACGGCCAGTCGAGATCGACTCGATTCCCCTGACGAGGCTAGGCGCCTTTTGCTTATTAGCCCGTGTCAAATGAGGACCCAGTAAATCAGTCTTGACATCCTTTCTTTGCCTTAGTTTCGGAACAGAGTTAGACCGAAAGGGATTCAAAAGAAAATAAATGACAGAATGGAAAATGAATTTAAGCAAGAGGTATCCCTTTCGGGGAAAGGAAAGAAGGAATTATCTGGAGTGCATGCGGACTTCAATGAACATGACATGCTTCTTGAACCGGATGCTTGATCCGTGTATACCGTCCGACTCTCAGAAATTCATCACAACTATCACCTCGAGATTGAGAAACCTTGCCCCGGACTATGTCCATGTCAGTGACCCATTATAATTTTCGATCAGTGGCGCCCTTTGCGAGATTTCGCCAACTGACCTCTCTCATTTCTCTTCTTACCGTCGCCTTGTAGTGCTCTTTGCAAGTTTTCACTAACAAGACTCTCTCATTTTAATTTCTCTTCTTACCGTCGCCTTGTAGTGCTCTTTGCAAGTTTTCACTAACAAGACTCTCTCATTTTAATTTCTCTTCTTACCGTCGCCTTACAGTGCCCGTGTGGGTTTTCTCCGTTAAGAATCTCTCATTTTAATTTCTCTCATTTGCTTGTATCAGATCCAACACTGTATCCTTCAACTTTAGACATTTTCGTCGATTGATCAGAAGGGCTTGAACATGTTTTTGGATGAAGGAATTTGTATTTGAATTACAACTTTGGAACCTCCCATATAACATTTGCCCCAGCTTGAACTCTTGGGGAAATGCGGAATTTTATTTTGGTGTGACTGAACTCCAGAGAGAGGCTGCCTACGTATACTTTCAGAATCAAGTCGAACGTAGTTCAGGGGACTTTTGTTTTTGTTTTTGATTTTTGTTTTGTTTTTCCTCTTTTTTTGTTTTGTTTTCTCTTTATTTTGCTTTCCTTGTTCTCCTTTTCTTTCTTTTTTTTCTTTTTTTTGATTTTCTTTTTTTTTCCTTTTGTTTTTTCAATAACACTTTCAGGTTCCAAAGAGGGTAATCAAAGGAAGGTAACCGGCTTAAAGGGTTGGCAAAGGGGGTAATAGTGTTTGGGTAGCGAGAATGAAAGCCTTCGTCATCGCAACCGGAGAACATTTAATACTATATGGAGGATCAAACATAGTATCTTTTGACTGCACATGCATTGACAGTTGTTTCAGAGATATTTTCTTTGATGTACCCCAAATACAAACACACTCTTTTGGCAGTACTCTTGTAGTAATGTATGGACCTCTCCAATCCGAACCAACTTTCCTTTGGCTGTCCCGATTCATTGTTTTATCTCCTTGACCTGACTTTATTTGAATTTATGATCCTTGATTTATTATTTCGAAGTCATACGGCGTTTTAAGATCTTTTGACTGCACCTGCGTCGACAGTTTTTGGGGACATTTATTCGATGTACCCCAAGTACAAACGCACTCATTTGGCAGTACTCTTGTTGAAATGCATGAACTTTCTAATCTGGACCAATTTCCCTTTTGTTGTCCCGATTCATTGTTTTATTTCCTTAGCCTAACTTCATTCGCATTCTGGTTCTTGATTCATTATTTCGAAGTCTGACAGTGTTTTAGGATCTGGGCATGAAGTCCGTAAGCATGTCATGTTTTTGAAATCTGAATTTAAATAGAACGATAATCAGAGCAAGATAAGAGACAAGATTAAGAAAAGAGACATTCTTAGAAAATGAAATATTAATTCCATTTGATTTTTTTTTTTCGTTTTTGTTTTTTATTTTATTTTGATGATTTTTTTTTAAATATAGAAGGGTTTACATCGGACTAATACAATAAAATAAAATATCCGGATCACACCCTGGGATAATCCGGACGCAGAAAGGATAGCAAGACTGGCTACCGAGACTCCCATCTGATGGGGGAACTTTCAGGCTTGGTGACTGTTTTTGGCTTTTCTTCTGTCTCGGCAATGGCTGCAATGGCCTTCAGTGCCGGATCAAATAATTCATATTCAAAAATCATTCCGACCACCGGCCCAGTGTGAGTAGGCAGGGAATTGTTCATCATATTAGGGTCATGTTTATCCCTAAGCACTATTGCCTGGACCTCGATGAGATCTTCCATTGCTCTTTTGAGAGTCCAACAATATTCAGTGTCATGCCCCACGGCTTCAAGTGGTATTCACATCTAGCATCAGGCCGGTGTGAGGGGGACTCGGGGTTCGGCCGGTTTGGGGCCACTGGCTGCAACAGACCTATCCTGACCAACTTTTGGAGCAAGCTAGAGTAGGATTCACCAATAGGGGTGAACTGATTCTTTTTGAAAGGCTCTCTTGGGCGAGGATTGTATTGGGAAAAATTTGAATCGGGATTATATAGAGCTTGGTAAAGATGGGCATTTATGGGAAGTGGAGCTCGGTTTTGGTTATAATTTTATGGTTGTGTGTAAGGTTGTATGTTCATCACCGCATAGGGAGGCGGTGTCACGGCATATGCAGCATCATCTTGATAGGGGTAATAGTGTTCTGGGATTTTAGGAAGCATATATGATTGGTTGCATGACTTGTGGGCCCTTTTCGAGCTCGAAGCCATCATGGCTCCTTCTTCTCTCCCTTTTCTGTTCATCAAACCCCCTGACCCATTCTGAACGGCCTGTGATGCAGCCTTAAAAGCAGTTTGACTCAAGATTCGGCCTGTTTCCAAACCATTTTCGACCATCTCCCCAATTTTGATAGCCTCGGCGAACGGTCTACCCATAGCAGACATCATGGTGTAGAAGTAATCCGCTTCTTGGGCCTGTAGAAATACCGTAACCATTTCGTCTTCGCCCATTGGAGGCTTTACCCTGGCAGCTTGCTCACGCCATTTGAAAGCATATTCGCGAAAGCTTTCCGCGGTTTTCTTTTTCAAATTAGACAAAGAGTTCATGTCGGGAGCGATGTCTACATTATACTGGAACTGGCGGACAAAGTCTCAGGCCATATCGTCCCACACATGCCAATGGGTAATTTCTTGATCCATATACCATTCAACAGTGATTCCTGTGAGGATTTCTCTGAAGTAGGCCATTAGAAACTCCTCTTTTCCACCAGCATCCCTCAGTTGGTTACGATATCGTTTCAAGTGATCCATCGGGTCTCCGTGCCGTCATATTTTCAAACTTGGGGCATCCTGAAACCAACTGGCAGGTGAACATGTGGGAATATGCACAAGTCGGAGTAGGAGAGACTCTTCTGACCACTCAAACCTTGTATGTTCTTTAAGCTTTGCTCTAAGCTTCTCATCTTCCGAGCCATTCTTTGTGCTCGGGGTTTCTCATTGTTCTTTGCTGACCCATAGGAGACTCATATGGGGGTGTTGAGGGTAAGAGTTTGGCTTGGGCACTGTTGGATGTGCTGTAGTGGAGATTGATGGCACAACGAACATTGCTGGAGGTGCCCTTGAATCCGGCGCCTGGGGTGATCCACAGAAGGCATTTCCGGACCATTAGGTGGCATTAGAGGGTGGCCACATGGGAAGAGTGAGTTGGGCACAAGGACGTTGGAAAACTCATCTGAACTGGGGATCAACTCAGGGAAACTAGAGATCACAGTTGGTGGTTCTCTACCATTGGACCAGGCGTCCCACATTTCCAATATGCTTGTGGAGGCTGCGGAATAGCCGATGTCGGGCTATCCTCAGGACCGATGATTGGCAGATTTCTTGTGGAGGCCATCTTTACCTTTGGATCTTGTGAAGGATGAGAAACCGGACTACCAACAAAACCAACCACCTAAATATGACCTGTCTTATTTGCACATACAACAACCTGGTTAGTTTGAGCCATTTAACATATAGGAAATCACATATTGGGATGCAATGCGCCTAACAGTTAAAGTTTCTACCATGTGTTTGAACGGTTGTGTGTTTCATCCCGGCCTTTAAATGTCCCTTTCTATTTTTGTCTCTCCCTCTTTCTTTCTTTTTTTTATCTCGATTTCTTTCTCTTTCTCTTTTTGTTATTTTCGCTTTTTGTTTTTCTCAGCTATTTCTGTCTCTTTTTTTCACTTTCTCTTCACTCTTTTCTTTATTTCACTCAATTTTTTTTCTTCTTTGTTTTCACTCATTTTATTTATGGCTATGATCGAATTCGATGGGGATTGCCTACGTATCATGACGCCGCATGAATCAGATCTTCCGTAGTTCAGGAAGATTGAGAATGGAGTAAATAAAGCTAACTTTTTTTTTTGAATTTCGTTTATTTTATTTCTTGAATTTTTGAAAGAAAGAATTTAAAAGAAGAAAGAAAGTATTTTTGGCCTCTTTTTTTTAAAGAAAGAAAATATTTGGAATTTGATTTATTGTTTTTTTTTCGAAAGAAAAACTTCTAAAGAGAAAGGATACATTTTTGGATTTTGTTTCTGATTTTTGGAAGAAAGACTTCTATAGAAGAAAGAGAATATCTTTTTTTTTCTGATTTTCTTTTCATTTTTTTTTGGAGATTTTGGGAAAAATACTTCAAGATAAACAAAAAAGTATTTTGGATTTTGATTTTTCATTATTTTTATTCTTTTTGAAATTTTTGAAATGAAGACTTCTAAAGAATTAAGAAAATATTTTTGAATTTTTTTTTTTAAATTATTTTTTTCTTTTTGGGGTCATGGTAAAAGACTTCTAAAAATGGTGGATTTTTTTTTTGAATGAAAGACCTTTAAAAATTCTTTTTACTTTTGTTTTGAACTTTGGGGAATTTCAAAAATAAGAAGAAAATATTTTTGTTGGATTTCATCTTTTGTCATATTTTTTTTTTTTAAGAATAAAGAAAATATTTTTTGATTTCGAATGTTACCTCTACATTTTCAAAAGAGGGATTTTTAAAGAAAGACAAAGATTTTTTTTTTTTTTTGAATTTTTGTTTTGGAAAAATATTTCTAATTTGATTTTTTTTTTTTTTTTTTTTTAGGAAGGAATTAAAGAAAACCAGACCTGCGTAGTTCGGCCAATTTTGACGGAACTGGGGAAACATGACTTTTGAGAACATTCATTTATTTTCTTTCTTATTTATAGACAGAGTTTCATATTTCGAATAACTACCTAGCACTCTTGGGTTTTTTTATTTTCCTTTTTTTGATTTTCTTTCTTATTCTAGAAGTCGGTCAACATACAAGCCGGAAAAAAATAATGCACGTATAGCAGGTAAGATGCATCAGGATGGTCCTTTATTTCGGGTTCATCTGTCATAGACGGACTCAACCCCTGTGTTGAGTCCTTTAAGTCAAATGCACATGATGAAAATAATTATTCCTACTAGGGATCTGGCATGAGGCTATGTTATTCTAAGTTTAAATCCTTGGTTTTTTTCTAGACTAGGCTTACCCGAGTGGACAGCTCGAGCCGAGGTCGGGGCAGCGTACCGGGAATACAGAAGCTTCACCGGTTTTACAACTTGTCCGTACCTCGTTCTAAAATTTGGATAACTCTAACAGAAAAGAAGTCACACGAAGTGCACACTTCCCAGATGATTTAGAAGACTCAGAGAGAAGAAGGGTTTCGGCACAGTTTATATGCAGTTCAGATAATATCAAAGCGGTAAAAAACGACAATTAGAATATTAGGTTTAAACACGTAAAATCAGATAATGAAAGCCAAAATATAACAGTTATTCTAAGCTTGAATTCTTGAACCCTGAACCAGAGATTCTAGGTACTCTTATCCCCAGCAGAGTCGCCAGAGCTGTCACACCTCCTTTTTCATCCCGGGTAAGGGTGGGATAAGGGAGTTTTTTCACTTTAAGTGACATTATTCGAATTTGGGATTTATTTTTAGTTTTCAGAGTCGCCACCCAGATTTTTTACGGTGTTCGGGACACCATTTATTTTAATATCCCAAACCGAGGAAGTTTTTGACTCTGTTTAAAATGTCTGCGAACCAGAAATCCGGGTAAGGAATTCTGTTAACCCGGGAGAAGGTGTTAGGCACTCCCGAATTCCGTAGTTCTAGCACGGTCGCTTAACTATTGATATTTGGCCTAATTATTTGATTTTAACCTTTTGAACCGCTTTTAATATTTATGGAATTATTTTTTGGAACAAGTCACGATGTCGTACACTTGTTGTTTTGATATACATTGCAAAACGCGCCACATGAAATTCACCCATGATTCACAACATGTTTATTTTTATTATTGGAAATTAGGGGTCGAGTCACGCCAGCGTGCACTCGAATTTTGGAGTTACATATCTATGACTATGCCACGGAAATCGTACCCATAGTCACGATAATTTATTATTTATTAATTACTCCTAATGCTCATAGGTTGAACTCCTAACTTGATGGTTAATTTTAAGAGGTCCATGATTTATGGAAATTGTTTGAATAAATCGCGATGTCGCGCACTCATTTGTTTTTGTGCACAGTGCGAATCACGCCACGAGAACCGTATCCGTAATCTACAACATGCTTATTATTATTATAGTTTGAAGTTGTGGTCGGGTAGCATGGGTTGCAAACCCGAGTGTAGATTACGTAATCAGGACTATGGTCATGATGGTTTAATTTCTTATTTGAAGCAAAGCTACCATTCATTTGTTTTTCTAAGTTGTTTGTAGTACTAGTCTAAAAGAGATATTTTTGGACTACAGGTTATGTATGTGTTCAAGATCGTTAGTCTAAGGATAGGTATTTGGGCCATTGCTAAATCTGTACAATTTTCAAATACCATCTGCCTATCTAGATTATCATAATTAAGACAACAGCCTGCATGAATTTGGCATGTGAGACAGTAAACAATGGAAAATTTTGAACAAGTGGGTTTTAATCCAAAGGAAAGCATATGATGGTTCATATTTTTAAAAGAAGGAACCTTGGATTTGTCTTACATGCTGGCCAATTATTAAGAAGCCTAGTTAATTGAAACAACTAATTGATAAATTCAGTACAGATCAAACCTCACTAATTTAAAAAAAATCCCATAATCCATATAGTTGAAACATTCATTTACATCTAACCTAAATATTATTTTGCTAATCTTGGTTCAATTAGATTGAACATACAATGATCTATTTCATTAAATATTAAAACTCCACAACCCAATTAACCAGCTAATTCCATAGGCATTTGTAGGGTCTTATTATCTTACTAAAGGAGCTAAACTCACACAATTTCACAGATCTGGAAATACGCCTTTGAATATAGATCACCTCGGAGTAGAAATCACATAGGAACGCTGAAACAAATATGTTCAAATTGTGATTTGTTGAAGAACTAACAAAATTAGACCATTCAACTCATTTTTACTTACAATTCAAACATTAGCGATAAGACAGGGAGAGGAAACACAAATGAAGCTGAATAACCATTATTTCACAATTCTCAACAACTACAAATATTTGAAAGTTTATCAAAAGTAGGAATCGTACCTCTACAAGCAAAGAAGAAAAACATAAGTCAGGTGAGAGGACTATGAATGAAGATCGACATCAGTTTAGGCAGGAGCAGCGACAATCATAGCAATCGATTCAGCCCGCAGCAGCTCTGGAATCACAGAGTGGTGCAATACAAATCAAAACTAACTTAAGAATCAGAGGTGACAGCTGGCAGAGATGAGGTTGTTTGGAGATGATGGAGAAATGGTGTACAGCTGGTGCGAGTGAGGGATTTTTCATTTTCCCTCTTTGTTTTGAGGTCAGTTATCGTGAAGAAAAAGAAGCAGGTCCAGGGGGGTGTATCGTCGCTGGTGTTGGGTTAGTGAAGAAGAAGGGTTGTTTGTTTAGATGATAAGGGCGGTGAGGAAGAAGCAGGGGAGAGGGGAGCGTCGTTTTGTTCTTTGGAAGGAGGGGTCCGATTTCTGGTGTCCCTTTTTAGGTCTTTTAGGAAAGGGGTTCTAAATAGAGGGGTTTTGGTCTGATTAGGGAATGGTCTAGGGAAATTTTGGGTTATTTTGGTAATTGGACTGATGCAAATGCCCTGGCCCAATTGCATTGAAGAATAAACAAGTCCCCTTTCTTCTTTCTTTGTATTTTAAACGTAGCCCCCTTAATCGAAACACAAATTTCAAATTGATTTTGCAAAAGTGACCTATTAAACTAATTGATTAAAGCTAATGTACATATTTTGTGATTTTCATGTATTAATCTAACAATTGAAGAGTAATTAATTTCTAAAAATGCAAATTAAACCTAAGATGGCATGAAATGAAAATGTGATAATTTTTATGATTTTTCTGTAATTTTGAAGTATTAAATATACATGACATGCAACTAAATAAAGAAAAGTTTCTAAAATTCATTAAAAGTTTTTTTTTTAGGAGTAATTTCCATGCGGGGCAAAAATTAGGTGTTCACAGACGCCGTTTGGGTTATTGTGGGTAGGATGACTAAATCAGCACATTTCATTCCGGTGGAAAGTACTTATACCTCGGAGTGGTTGGGAAGAGATATATATTCGGAAGGTTGTTTGCCTTCACAGTGTGCCCGTGTCTTTCATTTCTGATCGAGGTACTCAGTTTACCTCACACTTTTGGAGGGCAGTTCAGCGTGAGTTGGGTACGCGAGTTGAGTTGAGCACAACATTCCATCCCCATATGGACGGGCAGTCCGAGCGTACTATTTAGATCTTGAAGGATATGCTTCGCGCTTGTGTTATAGATTTCGAAGGATCGTGGGATCAGCTTTTGCCGTTAGCGGAGTTTTCCTACAACAACATCTACCAGTCAAGCATTCAGATGGCTCTCGACAAGGCATTATATGGTAGACGGTGCAGATCGCCAGTTGGATGGTTTGAGCCGGGAGAGGCTCGGTTATTGGGTACGGAATTAGTTCAGGAGGCCTTGGAAAGGGTCAATATTATACAAGATCAACTTCGTACAGCTCAATCCAGACAAAAGATTTATGCCGACTGTAAAGTTCGTGATGTAGTATTCATGGTCGGAGAGGGGGTTTTACTTCGGGTATCGCCCATGAAGGGTGTTATGAGATTTGGGAAGAAAGGCAAGTTGAGCCCTAGGTATATCGGGTCATTTGAGATTCTCGAGATAGTGGGGGAGGTAGCTTATAGACTTGCGTTGCCTCCAGGGTTATCCTCAGTTCATATGGTATTCCACGTGTCCATGCTCCGGAAATATCATGGTGACCCGTCCCACGTGTTGGATTTTAACTCTATCCAGCTGGACAAGGATTTGACTTATGAGGAGGAGTCGGTAGCCATTCTAGACCGGCAAGTTCGTCAGTTGAGGTCAAAGAGTTACCCTTCAGTTCGAGTGCAGTGGAGAGGTTAGCATGTTGAGGAAGCTACTTGGGAGTCCGAGTCGGACATGCGGAGTATATATCCACACTTGTTCACGAGTTCAGATATTGTTCTATGTTTGTTCGAGGACGAACGTTTATTTTAAAGGTGGAGATTGTGATGACCCAAAGGGTCATCTTATGATCTAAGACTCCATTCCGGTCCTGTTATCCTTGAAAATATTATTTTTATTCATCTCGATTTGTGTGCGCAGTCAGGGCGTGAATCCGGAAAGCCTTTACGTGAAAATATATGAAATAATAATTTGTGAGAGTTAAAATTGATTTTTAGTTGACTTTGATCAACGTTTTGAGTAAACAGAACCGGACCCATGTTTCGACGGTCCCGGGAGGTCCGTAGTTAAACATGGGACTTGGGCGTTTGCCCGAAATCGAATTCCGAGGTCCCTAGCTCGAGAAATGAATTTTTTGATGAAAATTATAAGACTGAAATATAACGGAATCAAAGAATTTGATTGATGTTTGAACTCGTTGATATTGGGCTCGTATGTTTGGTTCCGGAGCTCGATACGGGTTTATTATAATATTTAAGTCATATCTGTGAAATTTGGTGCAAATAGGAGTTGATTTGACGTGATTCGGACGTCCGGTTGAGATGATAGTAATTTTGAAGTGTTCTTGAGAAATTCGTGAGTTTTAATGTTAAATCCATAGTTTTAGGTGTTATTTTAGAAATTTGATTGCACGAGCAAGTCTGTAATATGTTTTTATACTTGTGTGCATGTTTGGTTTGGAGCCCCGAGTGCTCGGGAACCATTCGGGCGATGCGCGAGTTGAGTTAACTCTCAACAAAGGCTGCTGGTGCACCAGTTCTGGTGTGCCCGCACCTGCGAGCCTCTACTCGCAGTTGCGAGAGACAGCCCGAGATGCGACCCAGGCCAGCCTTCCCTTTTTCTGCAGATGCGGACTTCCTCCGCAGAAGCGGAACATTGTCCGCAGGAGCGGCCCCAGTGGCCCATTCCCTTTTCCGCAAAAGAAGAATTCCTCCCGCACGTGCGCAAGTGCAGGTGCGACCCAAGCACCGCAGGTGTGAGGGTCGGGCAGTGAGTTTATACTATTTCGAACTCCAGCTATCTTTCTTTTTATTTTTAAAAGGGTGGAAGACCTAGAGCAATTTTCTCAACGCTTTTTCTTTCAAAATCATAGGTAAGTGTTCATTTACTCGTTCCATCCAATCTTTTACTCTTTATACAAAGATTTAACCAAGAAATCTAAGGTTTTATTGGTGGAATTTGGAAGTTTTGGGTAGAAACTAGGCATTTCGAAATTTGGGGGAATTTGAACTCAATAGGGGTCGGATTCCAAAACTAATTGCATATTCGGGATCGGAGGTGAACGGGTAAACGAATTTTGGTCCGAACCTCGAGTTTGGACCAAGCGGGTCCGGGGTCGATTTTTAACTTTTTTGGGGAAAACTTAGAAAACCCGTTATTATTCATTAAAGTTAATTCCTTTAGAAATAATTAATGATATTGAACTAATTATGATTAGATACGAGTGGGTTGGAGGTGAATTCTAAAGGAAAAATTGTACTTGAGCAGTGAGTGGCCTGCGAAGTCGAGGTAAGTGTTGTGTCTAACCTTAGCTTGAGGGAATAGGTATTAAGTGAGTACTTGCTACTTGTTTTATTGTTGAATACGATGTATAGGTGAGGTGACGAGTACCTATACGTTGTGGTTAAGTCATAACATGCGAGTGAAAGTTAATTCTTGTTATTCTTGCTGTCTTAAAGCCTATTATCTATGATTATTGTTATTAGTGAAATGTTAGAAGATTTGTATCGGGTTCCACCGAGATGGATAATATTGTGAATATTGAATTGAGATTGAAATGTTGAATGGTGATAGAAACTATGATGAAATACTGATTTCTTGTGAAATTCCTCTTTATATGTTATTAAATATTCTGTGACAGGTGAGGAAGAGTGTAAAGCACGAAGGGTGATGCCATGCATAATTTATCTATATTGTGAGGTGAGAGTAAAAGCACAAAGGGTGATGTCGTGCATTCTTATTTATAATCTGCTGAGGATGAGAGTAAAAGCACAAAGGGTGATGCCGTGCATTCTTATTTATAATTTGGTGAGGCTGAGAGTAAAAGCACGAAGGATGATACCGTGCAAGTTTCCTTTCTATTTTAATTGCTTAAATTGTTGTTGATCACTGTCTATTTCTGTCTTATTGTCTTCTCACTCCTTATGTTAAATTTCCCATTGTATGCTCCCTTCCCATTATTTGTTGTTTACTTTTCTTTATTTGCTGTTATTTCTACTTGCATGATTATACATATCCAGATTTTTATGTGGTATCCTGTCCACCTCGTCACTACTTCGCCAAGGTTAGGCTCGGCACTTACCAGTACATGGGGTCGGTTGTACTGATACTGCACTCTGCACTTCTTGTGCAGATCCATGTTTAGGCCCGAGCTGCGTTCGAGTTAGAGTTGACACTTCCGCACGGAGGCACGAGGTAGATCTGCTGACGTCCGAAGATTCCTGGATTCTCTTCCTCATTATTCAGTTGTTGTTTATTTAGTTCATAAACAGTTATACATTTTCCTTCAGCTAACTACTTGTAGTAAATTCTTAGTAGTTTGTGAATTGTGACTCCAAACCCTGGATAGCTATACATTAGTATTAGTTTCGCAGTATCGTTTTACTATTCCATTTATTACTTTTGGTATCGTACATTGGATGGTAGTAACATTTCTCATATGTTTTTAATTGTTTTAAATGTCGTAACCCTCTAATGTCGGCTTGCCTCGCAAGTATAGCGTTAGGCGCCATCACGGTACCGATGGTGGAAAATAGTATACCACATATTAAAATGATAAAATATTCATGATATTGTACTATATTACTATTAGTAAAAGAAAATCAAATAGTGTACCAATTAAATGCAGCTAATACAACCAAAAAAGGATTCAACTAACATATGATATCAATATAGTATATAGCTATAATAATAGGGTATATAGTTGTACGGGGTCGTTCCAACAGCTTCATATAACTATAAATACTATTACATAATACACAAAATCTATGTCCATAGGTACAAAAAAATCCAACACAACAAAAAAAAAACCAGTGAGATCCCACACAGCAAAATAAGATCATATAAATCATTACAGATTAGAATTCACTTAAAAATGTAGCCAAAACAACCAAAAAATATTCCAACTACAATATAATACCAATATGACATATAATTATACCAATAGGGTATACAATTCTACTAATTAATTTCAGGCAACTATATATGACTATTACATACACATGCATAAAGAGAAAAATAAAAAAATAGTGTACCACATTTTAATATAATAATATATTTTAGAGATATTGTATTATAATACTATTATATAAAACAAACACATAAAGAAAAAATTAAAATGGTTACATAATACATATGCATAAAGGAAAATTAAAACAATTCAAGATATTGTACTATTCCACTATTACTAAAGAAAAATCAAATAGTACACCAATTAAATGTAGCTAATACAGCCAAAAAAAAGTTCCAACTAACATATGATACCAGTATAATATATAAATATACCAACAGGGTATACAGTTGTGCGCAAAAAAAAATTAATTCAATTATTAAACTGAAATAATATCAGTTGTCACATAATCTAATTAACTCATTTTGTGTGTCATCGATTATACTAAAATTTTAGATATATTATAATAATATACTATATACCATTTTGAAATGGAGAATAATTTATTAAAAAATATTCAATGGACGCGTACATCCTATTATGAAACAAGAAAGATAGAAGAAAAATATTTATTTTTATGTGAGAAGACAATAAAAGAGAAAATAGATTGGGGCAATTAATGGGTTTCACGTGATCCGATATTACAAAGGAAAGGATTTTAAAAATAAGTAGTTGGGTAAATACTTTAGATTGCATAGGTACACATTGTACGACAAATTACAATGGGCAGTAACGGGTAATTAAAATTGCCTGAATAGGCATTTAGAGTAGATTTCCCTTTTTACTAATTTGAGTTTGACACCACCCATTGGGCCGGCCCAACTACTTGACTGTTGGACTTCTAAATTATAGGCCATGGTTGTAAGCTCTCTTAGCCCAAATTTAATAATTGTGTAGGCTTGTGTGGTAGGTCCTCTGAATATTGAGAAATGCGAAAGATAAAGGAGAAAATGTAGTTCATTGGTTCACATTCTACATATTAGTTTGAGAGTTGGTGTCATTTTTAGGGCATAAATCCAAAACCGTAATGCATAAAAGGGCTGATTTCACTTTCACAGGGACCATTCTTTTACGAAAGCTGGTGCAATCCAAAATCATTTGTACAAATCATGCTAGCACCTACCAGAGCCGGAGCTAAGATTTTAGATTTACGAATTCGGAATTTTAAAACGATAACTTCATGTAATAATGAGTAATGACTTGGTTTTGAATTTAACATTTATACCTATTTCATGAATGTCTTAAGAAAAATATTGTTTAAGTAAAAGCTACCGGGTTCGATCCCCATTGCACCTACTCATTCATATAGCTAAAGAGCTCTTATTCTTCTAGCTAGGTCATCTTGTTGTCTCATTTCTTTCTTTCTTTTATCCTATAAAATATTGAGTAGATCCCTTTACTTGGAGACATTGGCTTGAGTTATACGAAAGGCCCCTTGGGTATATATTGATATTGTAAAAAGAAACTTCTACAATTATTGTAGTTTAACTAGTGATAGTATGTGATGTTACTTTTTCCTAAGGTACCAATTAATGTGTAATATAAATATTTCTCTATAATTATATTTAATTAACACAATTATATGAGCATTATTTTGGTCATTATTGCATTGAACTTAAACTCGTTGAAAAAGAAAATTTACACCATACTTCGTAATTTTCTCACATATGCTAAGTAATAATAAAGCATATATATGAAGATGGATCCCCTCGTGATTTCTTTTGAGTACAGTCGCTATAATTAGGCATGGATCCCCACTATACTTTTGTAACCTTTCTACTTTATATTTTATTTATTTATATATTTTTTTCTTTTTCTTTTACCTGTTTTTTTTTTGTTTCCATTGGACCACAAGAATAACTATTTAAGAATTTGATCAACACCTAATCTTAATACTACACTTAAACATCCCCTCTACAAATTATTTTTCTACGACAATCTTCATTTATTTGTGTTTTACTTTTAACATTGCCAGTAAGAAAACGTTAAAATTCATGAAGTGGAAATATAAAAGGAAGATTCTAAAATTAAGGTGCCAGAACAAGTCAATTCGTACACAAATGTGGTCTCCCAAAAGTTATTTACAAACATTTCTAGTTCTGCAAGATGTGGAAATGTCACCTATAAATCAAATCAATTTCCTCTCTTCTGACTTTGGAGTCCACTTCTCTCTTTTCAGAAAGGTAAATATATATATTTCTTTCCACCATTTGATTTATTTTATTTTATAACAATAATGTTCGAGCTAATTTATGTGCATCTCAATTAATGTATTGAGTTTCATCAGTATAAATATTGAGTAACTCTGTTCATTAAGGTTTAAATTAATAGATAAAAATAACCTAATTTTTTGTTTTGTCTTTCTTGGAATTTAAAGTTTCATTAATACAATAACCATGGACAACATTCAATTTTTTTATTATGTTTGTATTGTGAAGGGTTGGAGTACATATCTGACTTGTTGCACAATAGTGCTCCAAAAGCACAATGATAGTGATTCACATGTTTCAATTTGTCATTGTATTATTGTTGAATGTTGAGACTTCATTTTCCTTATCAGAAAACTATGATTATGTCTTAAAACTATTCATTGGATGAGTATGAGATTCCTTAAAAGGTTAAGAATGTTTTTATCAATGCAAGATTTATGACATTAACGGGGGAAATATTGGAGCAACTGTAAAGTTATTTTCTTGTCATTTCTACGTTACGAGTTCGAATTATGGAATCAGCTATTAATGTTTGCATCAGGATAGAATGCATACATCACACTCTTCTTGAAATGCGGCTCTTCTCTGCATCCAACATAAATACGGGATATTTCGTGAACCGAACAATCCTTTTTAAGATTTATGACATTATTATTAAGATTATTACTATTATTTAGGGGTTGGCATCCCATCCCATATAATAAGACAGCTAAGAGTTAATCAAATTAAAGCTACAAGTTCCCAAGTTGGATAAAAAGTGGCTTTTGATTGTACCACATAAATGAAAAAGGGTGTAGCTTTTTAGCATGTGGTTGCTATTTGCCCTTTTATGATGACAGCACCAGTGCAATGTCACTGTTTTTATCTTTAGTTTTTTTCAATTCTCTTTCTATTTTCTGGCTTCTTGCTATTAAAATCAACAGAAACTCATGAAGATTAGAACACATAAAGGGGACCTCCAAACATAGTTAGGACCACACTAACAAAAATTAGTACTACTTGTTTTGACTGTTGTCCAGTATGATTCTTTCTTGTTTTTCTTTTTTTCTCTGATATTTCCTCCCCCTTTAGCTTATATTTGATAGAGTTTTTTCCTACATTAATTGCTTATTAGGCTTGAGAAATATTTCAAAACTGCATGTGATGACATGATGGACGAGATTCCTCGGCCCTTGATCAGAGTTTTCGTATTCGAGCCTTAAGAATATCAAAAACTTTGGTAGAAAGCATATTTAATTTTTCCATTAAAGAATCCCTACAAGATACAAATCGAGATTAATTGAGCATATGGATAGCACATGGTTAAACAAAACAATTTCGAAACTAAGCTATTTTGACCCGGAGTAAGCTCTTATTATGTACGGGGTACGGGGAAAGACCGGACCACTATAATCTATTGTACGCCGTCTTATCCTGTATTTCTATAAGAGTCTATTTTCACAGCTCGAATCTCGTGACCTCCTGAGCACATTTCTTACATCAAGACTCCCTTCATTTTGACCAAGATATATTTGCTATCGCCTCTGTTTTAAAATTAGAAAATCAGAAGAACTGTTAAAAGAAACAGAAAATATATAAAACGATAAGAAATATTCCGAGTCCACAATTTCCTTGTGTGTCCTTAAGGAATTTTAACCCCCTCACAAGTTGCCAAGATAATGGATTAAATTCTCTCAGGATGAAACGGAATAACCTTCCTGCAATGCAGTATTCAAAATGAAATGCTCGACTTTTTCAGTGAGTGGAAAAAGAAGACATGCCTCAGAATTTATAGGCAAAGGCAGCATTTTTTGGATTTCAGTTAATTCCGTTAGTGATCTTATCAATCGATCATTTGACAAATCCGAAGCTGAGCGAGCGAGCGACGACGGCGCGAAGATTCATCCTCTCCAACTCCTTTTAAGAGCTCTAAGAAGTGATCATATATTTATACACACAAGTGTAGTTGTCTTTCACCAATGTGGTACAAAGTTCATGACAAAAGCTCACTTGACTCAAATTTTCATTTCCCTCCATTTTATTTCCCACCATTCCAATCACACTCTTAGACTTTTAAGCTCAATACTTAAAGTCTTTAAGCCCAATGCTTAAAGTCCAACAATATTGTCATAAAATTGACCTTTGATGAAGCAACTATTTAAATGGTATTGTCTTAATTGTAGTATGAGAGGTTTAGTATTAGCTCTTGAATATAGGGAAATTCAAGTAGACCACCATATATCATAGAAATCTCCACCGAACCGAAAAAAAAGAACCAAATTGGAATATGGAGAAGTAGTAAGATAACTAATTGCTATGATAAATGCTGGCAATGGTCCATCATCTTTATCTTTTCTTTTCTAATCAATTACTTTGCCAAAAGGAGGAAAGACATGGAGGGGCTAAAGGAAAAAACAGTTTGACAAAGTAGTGAAAAAAAGATATAATGGAAGGGAGGTACAATAATTTTAGATGATGTGAAACTATGATCAAATAGTGGTTATATATAGCAAACACAATCATTAAAAAAATAAAAAAAATAAAAATACTAGTACCAACAACCTCAAGCGGTGTGACATAAACAGTCTATCATAATACAAACATTAATGATTATTTCTACGTCTCGAACCAACAACCTACAAATTATACTGAGACAATTTACCATTGCTCCACAACAGCCGTTCAAACTCCCGTTAAAGAATACCAAATACAAGATAGTTATTAAAAAAAAAAAGAAAAAAGTGTAGTAGACAACGATTCATTAGTGACCAAACACTGGTTGGTGCATGGTCCTTTTGTGGAAATCTGAACTCTCTAACAACATTATCGTCATCTTTATTGATTATCCGTATGTCCAAGGAGAAATCATTGCATTTGTACTTAGACCAAATGGTATATTAAATACTAAAACCAATTAAATCAGAATTCCTTATGATAACATTTTGGTGAAACGTCAATTTGGACAACTATAATTAAATCAGTGCATGGAGACAAATTTATCATTCTGTTAATTGTACCTGCTTTTCCTGTTGCCTATCAGGTGAGCCTACAATTCTAGGACAACTTAAATAGTAGTATACGTACTTTTTTAAATTAAAAGTCTCACTAGTACGACTTTTTTGTAGGATATTGCTTATAGTATTTCTTTCTTTCTTTTTGACAATCTATACGATAAAAAGTTGAATCTCAATGGATCGTGACAGTAAAATTATTTCACCATTTACGCTACTCTATCACATATTTAAGTCATTGACAAAAAATTTTACATGTCGCTCAATATAAATTTTACTTAGAATATGGTTATCACGATCCTCCACCCGTGATAACTCAGCCAATAACACGTGTGTATATGAAGTTAAATGTTAGTATAGAGGTTATATTTCCTCCTTTATTTGTGTGTGGGGGGCTGAAATTAATTGTGCTGTGCCAACTCGAATAATGATATTTGTTAAAAAAAGTCGAGCTGTGTTTAGGATTAAGACATGGGAATTGGGACAGATAAGAAATGAAAATACTTGAAAAGGAAGGACATTTTTGTGTGAGAAAAAGGGTTAGGTGACGTCTATAATTAAGAGTTGGAGAATAAAATATTCTAGTTGGTCATATTGCTTTTCAATTGGCTGTCCTTATGTTAAATCTTGTGGGATTAATGATATAGCATCCAACTAAACATAGTTAGTAATATGTAAACTCAATAAATCTTATTAATTTGTTTGTGAGTGAAATTACGAGAGGTCAGTTGTCAAAGGCTCAAAGCAAGTGTAATTGATTTGTTAAAATCTGCAGTACACAAATTACAACTTAAGATGAGGGTCAAGTCTCTTTCTTTCAACTATTTAGCACCAAAAAAAAAAGTTACTTACTAATAATTAATAGTCATTTGGTCATTAATAATCTAATTAGTCCAGGTCCCCCCCCCCCCCCCCCCCCCCCCTCTTCAGATGTTTGGTTTGCTTTCTCAGATAAGCTTGACTGCTTGAGCTTGTGTTTTGCTGGTGATAGTTATTTATCCAACCGCTTTATATAAATAATTAGTTAAATTTATTATTTATTTTTTTAATAAATATATATAGATTATATAATAATTATATATATATATATATATATATATATATATATATGTATATATATATATGTATATATATATATGTATATATATATAAAATTCATGGACTCTACATATATTATACATCCATTTCATTGGTTATTTTAAGTTTAAGCGCTAGGGTACAAAGCTATTTAAGTTAATTGTGCGTTTGCGTAGCTGATAAAGTTATTCTCGTGTGGCCAGGAGGTCACGAGTTCAAGCCGCAAAAATATCCTCTTGCAGAAATATAGGGTAAGGTTGCGTACAATAGACCCTTGTGATCCGTTATATATATATAATCAATATATAATCTATGTATACTGACTAAAAAAATTAAACAGCAAATTTGGTTGGCTATTTATATAAAGATCTCATTGTTTAATGAGGAATTATCAGAAATGACTATTATTTAGTGGCTATTAACTTGCTATAGCTATCATTTACTTAATTATTTTCTACAGCTATGTTTTCACTTGTTATAGAGTGTATTCGATGTATTCAAGCTACTGTATTCATGAATACAATAGCAAAACTCGGCGGAAAACAAGAAGTCCAGCTAAACATAGACTGTAATCATATGTATTCGCGAGTTGTATTCGTGAATACAATAACGAAAATCTGCGAAAAAAAAAGGTCTTCCGCTGTTTAAAAACGGTAAGTAAATCAATTAACGTAATAGATTCCTAATATAACTCAACAAACTCAATTATAACACGCAAAATTTATATTTCCAGTTATAGAAAAGATTCTCAACCGAAAAACACCCCAAAAACAGAGTAATCTTCAGAGATCCAATCCATCTTTTCTTTTTTTAGTGGTATCTATACTAAAATATTTTTTAGTGGTATCTTCACAGATAGATTTATATACTAAAATTATATAATTACATTGAATACAGTTAAATGCATACAATACATCGAATACATGAAGTATAGCAAGTCATCTATAATGCAAAACATATGAATACATACTGCAGATACATTTGAATACATATATACATCTGAATACATAAATTATATTAATTAAAAAAATATATGATTACATATTGTTGAATATATACTGCTGGACAAAACAGTGAAATAAAGTGAAGCTTTGAAATTGTATAATTACATTGAATACAGTTAAATACAGTGAATATATTAAAAAGGTAGAAAAGACTAAAGATAGTGAATACAATAAAATATATAGAATGCAGCGAGATACATTGAATACAATTAAAATAAAGTATCTTTTCCCTGAACTCCTGAATCATCATCCATAAGTTTTCTTCTCTTTTCCGCATCAGGAAGTGTTGATTATTTCGAAGATTTTTCAAATTGGGTTTGTTTTGATGTCGGGTAACCCTCTTGTGAGTTGTTGAATCAGCCACTGGAGATGAAATTTCGAGTTTTCTGGTGAAAGCATAACAATGGTGATTATTTCTAAAAAATTAGTAAAGAGAAACAGAAGCAGTAATGTATTAGCGAAAATCTAACAACTTTAACACTTACCACAACTTTTTGGAGCAAAACAAAATGAAAATTACGCGAGACAACGAAGATGAATTAGTGGAGAATCGTGGTTGTATTCATGAAGAAGAGACTGGCATTGAGAGAAAGAGATTGTGGAGAGAGATCTTGGTTTCTGAAGAAGTTGTATATTATACTGTGGTCTTGTGAAAGAAAAATATTACCCAGCGTATTTAATGGCTAAAAGGTAGGAAGTGACCACAATTAAAGCCTAAAAGGTAGCTATAGAAAATAATATTTTAAAATAATATTTATTTATAATAAATAAAGTGTAAAACTTTGCTATAGGGAGTAAAATTTTCTTGTTTAATCGGACTAATCTACTATTTGATCATGGTATATTTCCTAATACAAAGGACATATGTTGGAGGACTAGGTATCTAGGAGTTTAAAGACATAATCACTAGTGCAAAATAAAATATTAAAACTTGTCAAGTTTCTAGGAGATACAGAATCTAAGCCTTAAAGAAGTGATTAATAATCATAAATTAAGAAGTAAACACTAAAATACTAAGGATTAGTTTGTTTTTATTGGACATTTCATCTTCTCCCATTATGCATAAAAGAGAAGGAAGTGTATCCATATGCATCACTGTCGGAAAAAAATTAGGAAATACATTTGTTTCTATGTCTGTTAGTGCATAAATACAACATTTCTCTATTTTGGTCAAACATGAGATTTGTCATATACGAATATTATTAAGAGTTAAATAAATGTTTAATTTAATGTATATATTTGTATGTCCCCCAATTAATTGACTACTCGCTACTGTCTTTATAATTTTTGTATATATCCAGGTGTAAATTTATGAATCTGGTCCCCAAAAATTGAGATCTAAGAGAAGCAATAAAATAGCAAAATATATAGCTAGAAGTTTCGAACTTAAGATGGAATAGAGTAAACAAACACATTGTTGATTTGAAGAGGTCATTTATTTATGGTGAGATTAAGCAGGATAAAAATCATTTTTTTCTTCACATAGTTAATTGACAAGGGAGTAGAAAATATTCAATGAACAAAAACGGTTCGAATTCAAACTCGTGATACTGTAATTATTAATTTGAATTGTAATACTAATGACATGACCTCATGTATACGGTAAAACTGGGGAAGGCCGATTTTAAGGTTTTTACAGTGTTCCGAGCCTCGACCTCGATTATGTCAGAGCAGAATCCGAAGTTCAACCCCGAGGTGCATTCCTCAAGGAAGTATTCCGAGGGATCGATATACCTCGAGGCAGGGTAAAGATCGAAGACCATCATGAGAAGGCGAGAAATTCCCAAATGCATGTGATTTATAACTGACAACGCCTGCAAAGATAGTACAAGTCTGTACCGTGACATTAAATAGTTGTACCAGTTGCATTTCTTTGTCACGTGTACTATGTTGGGATTTCTCCTCTTATATAAAGGGGACCCTTGTCATTTTGTAAGATACATGATATTCAATACAAGAAAAAGAACATCCTCTGCTCTCTAACTCAAACATTCTCTACAATTGTTCCATTGATTTATTGCTTTCTATTATTGTGTTCACTAATTGTTCTTCACTTATTGCTCATTATTAATCATAAAGAGGGCATCTTCGAGGCCCTCAATACTGTTATATCTTCATCGTCCGCCCTCTGTCAAGCTCTTGAGCTCGACCTCGAAGCCCTATTTTGACCAGCTCGAGACCCCTTCTCATAACTGCTCGGTTTGCACAATTTCATTACCCTTTGCTCTTATCTCATTTTTCTTAACTCTCACTTAGCATCTTTTTCCTAAACAACTAATATTAGAATAAATCACATATTTTTAGAATCACAAAATCAGATATAATTGTAATTACCATTTTTACGGTAAACAGTTTGGCGCCCACAGTGGGGCTAAAAATAATAGTGATTGTTTTAGTGCTGGTTTTCTAAGAACACAAGTTATTCTTTACATTTTTTCTTGTCCAAGAATCTTCAATTTCAGGTCGGAAAATGTCTAACTCAGTGAATGCACATGAAAGCAATGGTCCTGAGGATCATGGAGAGAATAGTGCAGCTGCTTCAGGCGTCGGTGTACCACCACCAAACCCTGAAGGGGCACCAGTTCAAATCCCTGTTGATGAAGGCTCACGTAAAAACATGTCGATGTAAGCTCTCATACAGATGGAAATGTGCGAGGAGAAGACCGACACGAGGCGCAGAGAACTCCCGCTTGAAAAGAAGCGGCCCAATTGATCAACAAAGGGCATCTTCAAGAATTTTCCGACGATCGAGCCAAGAACCACTTCCGAGAAAGAGAATCGAACAAGAAGAATGGGCCAGAAGAACCCCAACACGCCATTCACGTGATTATTAGAGAAACCGATGTTCCGCGAGGACCCATGTTCAAACGGGCCAAAGTGTCCATCGCAACGGAAGAGCGAACTCAAAGTTATATACTTGAGGGAACTATTGTGTTCAAAGAATAAGATATTAAAGCCTTATCCCAACCACATAACGATGCACTGGTAATTTATTTTCTCTTAAATAACATTCAAATTAAACGTGTGCTCGGGGATCCAGGTAACTCGGTCAATATAATCAGATCGGGGGTAGTGGAGCAGCTCGAACTGCTCGACCAAATCATACCCGATTTCGATCCCTCAATGGGTTTAACATGACGAGCTAAACCACGAAGGGGGAAATCATCCTCCCTATCAATGTGTCCGATACAGTTCAGGACACCAAGTTTCATGTCATCGAGGGTAGCACGAGATACAACGCCCTGCTTGGAAGGCCATGGATACACAACATGAGAGCGGTACCATCGACTCTCCACCAGATGTTGAAGTTCCCAAACAGAGACGGCGTAAAAATGGTATATGGAGAGCAACATGCGGCAAAGGAGATGTTCACAATACATGACATGGCACCGACACCCATATCCTCCACCTTGGAGGGGTCAGAAGATAAATAGGCCCCCGAGGGTGATGAAGAAGACTTCCTTGCTCCTCGATCCTCAAACCTTCGTTGCCCCCGAAGAATCAGACGCAACAAAATCAACGGTCAAAGAACTGGAGCAAGCTGTTTTGATGGAACATCTCCCATATCGAAAGGTATCCTGGGAACGGGATTAACCCCTGAACTCAGGAAGAAACTCATTCAATTTCTTATTAACAACATTGATTGTTTTGTTTGGTCCCACTTAGACATGACAGGGATCCCACTGGAAAGAACCACCCATCATCTAAGCGTCGACCCCAGGTTCAAACCGGTGAAGCAAAAAATGAGGCCTCAGTCCGAGGTAAAACATGCGTTCGTCAAAGACGAGTAATGAAACTCCTCAAAATAGGGTCCATCAGCGAAGTAAAATATCCCGAATGGTTGGCCAATATAGTAGTAGTTCCCAAAAAGGGGAACAAGTTAAGAATGTGCGTAGATTATAAAGACTTAAATAAAGCATGCCCTAAAGATTCATTCCCGTTGCCCAACATCGATCGCTTGATTGATGCCACGACTGGCCACAAGATCCTCACCTTTATCGATGTCTACTCCGGGTATAATCAAATCAAAGGAACCCCGAGGATAAGGGAAAAACTTTGTTCATCACAAAGTATGGCTCATACTGCTACAATGTAATGCTCGTCAGGCTAAAAACCGCAGGGGACACGTACCAACGCTTAGTTAATAAGATGTTCGAACATAAACTAGGAAAATCCATGGAAGTTTACATTGATGACATGATAGTTAAGTCCATGTGGCAGAGGACCATTTGACTCATTTGCAGGAAACTTTCGACATCCTTAGAAGCTACAACATGAAGCTCAATCCTGAGAAATGCGCCTTCGGCGTAGGTTTGGGAAATTTTTTAGGCTTCATGGTATCAAATAGGAGGATTGAAATCATCCCTGAAAAACTCAAGGCAATCGAAGAAATCATGGCGGTAAACAATGTGAAGGCTGTACAACGGCTGACGGTCGGATAGCGGAATTAGGTCGATTCACTTTTTCAAAAAGAAAAATAACTTTGAGTGGACTCCGGAGTGCAAACACGCCTTGGAGGAGTTAAAGCGGTATCTCTCAAGCCGGCCTTTGCTCCACACCCGAAGGAGGACGAAACGCTATACTTGTACTTAGTAGTATCCGAGGTAGCGGTAAGTGCGTGTTGGTTCGAGATGAGCAAGGCACACAATTCCCTATCTACTATATGAGTCGAATCCTGGAAGATTCTGAAACCAGGTATCCACACTTAGAAAAAATTAGCTCATGCATTAATAAGTGCATCTCGAAAATTGAAACCATATTTTCAATGTCACCCTATATGTGTTTTAAGGATATATCCTCTTTGAAATATAATGCATAAACCTGAATTATCAGGTCGACTGGCCAAATGGGCCATCGAACTCGGGGGATATGATATCGAATATCAGCACCGAACAGCTATCAAGTCCCAAATTTTGGGGGACTTCGTAGCCGACTTTGCGCCCGCCCTTGTTCCCGAAGTAGAAAAAGAACTTTTACTAAAAGCGGGCACATCATCAGGGGTATTGACCTTATTCATCGATGGTGCCTCGAACGTGAAAGGATCAGGGCTCGGCATAGTTCTAAAGCCACCTACGGCTGGCATGATTAGAAAATCTATAAAAACTGCAAAGTTGACTAACAAGGAAGCCGAGTATGAGGCTATGATTGCAGGTCTTGAATTGGCCAAAGTCCTAGGAGCGGAAGTCATCGAAGTAAAATGTGATTCCCTTCTGGTAGTAAATCAGTCAAATGGGAGCGTCGAGGTTCGGGAGGACAAGATGCAATGATACCTATACAAACTTCACTTTACATCGCTTCAAAGAATGGACTTTGGTCAACGTACCTCGATAGCAAAACAGCGAGGCTGATGCACTCGCGAACTTGGGATCATCCGTCGGGGAAGATGACATACTCCTCGAGGCTGTTGTTCAGCTATCCAAATCGGTAATTGTTGGTTTGATTTTCCAATGCACACGCAAGTGTACGTGGTCGATAAGTAATACAGGATTTTAAGTCCAGATATCGTACCCACAAGGACTTGTGTAAACTACTTGCCAAATCACTCTAATTGTTATTTAACCAAGCCAATATAAAATCAATGATGTACTATTTTATACTA
>ML304847.1:0-20197 GCA_005239505.1 Nicotiana paniculata | reverse complement strand
GTAATAATTAGACTGCCCAGTAATTATGGAACTCAAAGAATCAATTAGTTGCAAAATCAGTATTAGTACTCCCCTAATTAAGGGAGTTAAATTTCAAACGGTCGGAACAGGTAACAAGTAAGGAAAGGAATCGTGTATAACAAATAAGGAAAGATTTTGAACATAGTAAGCACAGAGTAGGAAATTGGGGTCAGGTTCATAAGGTTTTAATTAAACACTACTGTAAGAATCAATTGATAGTAAAATCAGTCATGTAATAAGGCAAGAAGTAACTAAAGGTCGTAAAAAATATTATCACAGGAAATCAATTAAAGGAAATCAATCACAGGAAATTAGTGTTACTCAAAGGAAAATACCACCATTTTAAGGAAATACTCGAAAATCAGGCAATCAATATTACTCAAAGAAAAATACTCAAAAATCAGTAAAGAGTATGGTGTAAAATCATTAAAGCACTAATCATACCTATTCAGAGATTCAAAAATGGTAAAACTATACTGGAGTAACACATATTAAGCAAAAATCAGAAACCCTAATCACGAAATTAGGGATACATATCAGAAAATAGCAGATAATTAAAGGAATTCATAGATAATCATACTCTAGGTAGAGGCAACAAAGAATCAGAAACCCTAATCAGTAATTATAGAGAAAAAAATCACAAAAACACATAGAGCATACACGCAAGCAAGGTAGTCATGCTAGAACAGGTAAACAAAGTTGCAAAATAAACTCAGATTCGCATATTGAACCCAGAAATTTTGTGCTTTTTTATCAAAATGAATCAAACAAAAAGAGAACGGCTCAAATAATGCTTAAACATAATAAAATCACAAAAAATAATACTAAGAAACTAGAGGAAGAACTTTTTTACAAAGAATCTTGAAACCCTAGTTTTGAGAAATGAAGAGTCGTTTCAGAAATCAAGAAGATCTTTGAGGAAGACATGGAAAAACCTCAGAATACATATAGATCTGTGACAGATCTAAAATGATCGGGAGGTTTAAAGTTAGGGTTTCCAATGAGAGCCCAGAAAGGAGAAAAGAATAACTCGATCTGCTTGTTTTAACCGGAAAGTGTAAAAATCTTACTCAGACGACCATGGGTAGCCGGAAAGATGGCATGAGACCGGAGATGGTGAGTGGACTGCCTCTGGTTCACTTGAAGGCCTCAAAACAGTGACACACGTTCAAGGGGGGAGCCATAAGGCTGGTAGGTGGTTGAATCGTCATAGATTCCGGCAGGGCGATGGTCAGAGAAGGGCCAAGTCTACTAGAGGGAGTTGAAGGGATGAGAGAGAGTTGAGAGATACAACTCAGAAGTGAGAGGGAGAGAATGAGATACGCAGGGGGGAGGGGGGTAGTCTTAGTTTAATTATGGTAATAGGGATCTGGACCGTTGATTTGAATTAATCAACAGTTCAAATTGAGTGAGGGATTGGGCCGGGTAGGATTTTAGGTTTGGGCTGGTTTATTAGATTAATTTAATCAGGTGGGTTTGGGTTTAATTGGGGCTAGGATTTAAATAAAATATGGCTAGCTGTTAAATACTCAATTAAAATGTTAAATGCTTAATTAAAATAACTAATAATCAGAATAATGAAATTGGTGATTAAGAAATAAAATTAAAATGGTTAATCAGTATTAGAAAAAACATAAATGACCAATATTGGATAGAAATAGCATAAAAATATATGGTTGGGCTATAATTGCAAAATTATTGCAATTATAGCCAAAAGGTGCCAATTTGACCGATTGTGAAATAATTTGATCTTACCAAGGCCAAAAATAATGTATTAAGTTAAGAGATGTCTTTGAAATCATTTGTAATGCAATTTACAATTAATTATTAGATATAAAAATACTGGATAAATTAGAAATAAATTTATAAAAATATGAGAAAATTATGGAAAAATACCAATTGTTATGGAACTTGATTTTGAAGGTATATATGCAAATCTAAAAAAAAAATTGAGGAAAAAATGGGTATCAACACCTTGTTTTATGAACTCTGATTTTATTCTTGCCTTATTTGTTTACCTCGCTAAGTGCTATATAAACTTCATTCTGATTTTCTTTCAAAACACGAACACATTCAGAAAGAAACACACACACAAAAAAACTCTTACTCTTATTCAAACCTATGTTACTTGTGCTTGCTACACTGTCTAGCCGGCTGAAAGCCAAGGCAAGACTATTGGGTTTTGCATCCTTTTACCTTCTTGTTTGCTATTTTAGCTGGTATGTCTCCCCTCTTATTGTCATTCATTATTCTATGAAGTTTAAACCTATGTGTTTTCCTGTCTATTATTTTACTTCTGCGTAGTTAAGTCCATGTCTTTCCTGTGTATTGATTTCAATTAACATGACTACTTCTGTCTTTCCTATTTGGTTGATTCTAATTAGCAATAACTACTTCTGTGTAGTTAAATTTCTGTCTTTCCTGTTTGTTGATCAGTATAACTACTTCTGTGTAGTTGAATTCCTGTCTTTCTTGTTTATTGATCCTAATCAGCATGTTTATCTCTGTCATTAGGTCCTATTTAGTATGTTATGTAATTTGTCTGTCAACTTGCATTTGCCTGCTTTATGTCTCTCTGTTAACTAGCTTGCCTCAACTTTCATGAAATTGTCTTGCCCAGTATGTCAATATGACTCTAGCATGTTCTTATCTGATCCAGAATACTAATCCACTTGTTTTTCAACTAGCATACTTTCACTCGTCTTGTTTCATGTATTTCTGATTAAGGACTTCTATTTTCCCAATCCCTGCTACCCTTCTATGTATGGTTGTCTGTTTATTATTCTGATCCTAGTATGCTATATGCTCACCTAGTGATAAACTAAGCCAAATCTAGGCAATATGAAACTCTGCTTGAAATAATCATGATCCTATTTTTGATTGCTAAAAATCTTTGTTTGAACTCAGAGTGCTGCAATGACTCTGTTTACTCCTATTTTTACTCCAGAACTGTTTTCTTAAAAACTATTCCTATATAATATTTTCAAATCCTACTCTTAGAATGTCTAGGGTCCTTCCCCTCCAGTGTGAGCACTGCCTAGGAGTCTCAGAGTCCATGAGACTCCTCCGAACTCTGACACACCGGGGCTGACTTTTCCACACTTGTTCACAAAACTGTGTCTTTGAAAGGGTTTCTGGTATGAGCATTGCCCGGGGTCCCTGAGGCCCTTGGGAAATTTGACGCACCAGAAGACCATTTGTTATACTATGAGATATGGAATACTTCAGACTTGGTTGAAGTCTTGGCTTCCAGGTTTACTGTTCGGCCTATTCAGGCTCCCTATAGCATAGTAATTTCATTCTGTAATTCATTTATATCTGGCCTGTAATAATTCTTGTATAAACAGATTTTGGGGGTTATTAGTAAAACTGGGAGGGACTTTAATACATATAACTTTATGGGGGTCGGGTAGAAATCATGCCCATAGGATTGTTATGATTATCTATATGCATTAAAAACCATGTCTATAGGACTTGTCTCATTCTTTGAAATCCTGCATTACACTATTTGCATTAGAAGTCTTGCTTCTAGGTTATTCACCAACTCTGCAATCATGTTCTCAAACCATCATGTGTGCATTAGAAATCATGTCCCTAGGAATTCCCTTGTTGAATTTTCTTGAAAATTGGCTAACAACTTTATTCGCCTAGATATCATGCCTATAGGAAGAACATATAAAATCACTTTCATCACTTAATCGTCGTGCCTATAAGGAATAAGTACGAAAACAGTCTGACACTTAGATATCATGTTTGTAGAGATAAAAAAAATGTAAAACCAATTTATGTGTCCTGAAGTATTGCTTGTGATCATTTTCAGTGCATAGACAACATGCCTATAGGGTCTAAACAGATAAAATTTTCCTGTTATAAATCAATCGCTAGTTTCTTATTAGGATCTGATTAACTCTTAGATACTATGTCTATAGGATCCTGCCCCGTTATCACCTAGGCAGACCTGTAGGTCGATTAATGTTCTGAAGTTTAAAACTGTGTTTTTTTACTACTTACAAACTGCCCAGATTCAATAAGTCATAAAATCAGTAGGCAAACTGATTAGGTAATCATTGCCTCGTCTTAATAAAAATACTGCATATTCTGCTTTGTACTCACTAGATATCCTGCTATTGGACTTTAAATCTTTTGAAACTGTTGTTTGAGGCGTGCAATTGTTTGTTTACTTGTGGAGGTAAATTTGATCCCCTTTAATGGTTTCTTATGTGATAGTCCAATTTTCTTTTGTTTGACGCCTAGTTTTCTCCTTTTAAGCACCATAGGTGAGTCTAGAACCGTCTTAATAGAGGCCCTAATCACCTCCAGGGCCATAGGCAAGAGACAGGTAATGCACACATAGTATACGTACTCGATACTACTAGATCGCTTAGATAATAATTAAGGGGAGGGTAATTGGGTAGTAAAGGATATGATGACCTGTGCGCTAATGCTACACGTAACACCTCTATTTGAGTAAAGTTTACCGAGTATTATACATAAGTGATCCTATAGGCTAATAAACTTAGGACCCCTTTATTCCCGTTTTTTTTAAATAATCCTTTATTTGTTCAAGTTGCTTTATGACTAATTCACTTAAATTGACTTTGGCCGGGATCCACCGTTGTGGACCTCGAGGGGTGCCTAACACCTTCCTCTCAAGGTAATTTTGAGCCCTTACCCAATCTCTGGTAATGTAAACCGGTTTATGAGTTATTTGATTTAGGTACCCTAATTCACCTTAATCCGTTAGGTGGCGACTCTTCAAATTCCATCCCAAAAAGAAATGAGTTGTCCCAGAATGTCGAAACCCCGATTTCGTAAGGATAAAGGGGAGCGCGACAACGCCCTGGTAATTTCTATTTTGCTAAATAAAATTCAAGTTAAATGTGTTCTTGTGGATCCAGGTAGCTCGGCAAACATAATCAGGTCGAAGGTCGTAGAGCAGCTTGGACTACTAGATCAAATTGTACATGCATCTCGAGTCCTAAACGGCTTCAACGTGGCTAGTGAAACAACAAAGGGAGAGATAATCCTGTAAGTGAATGTAGCCGGGACCATCCAAGACACAAAATTTCATGTTATTGAATGTGACATGAGGTACAATGCACTGCTTGGGAGGACATGGATCCATAACGTGAGGGTGGTACCATCGACCCTTCACCAAACGATGAAGTTTCCAACAAAAGATAGTGTGAAAACTGTTTACGGGGAGCAACACGCAGCAAAAGGAATGTTTACAGTTCATGATTTGACAACAACACCTCCGACTTCAGAAAAATTGAGCATCAAAGAAAGCAGTTGGCTAAATAGCAATCACCGTCCCCAGCGCTGATCGAGCCCGAGGAACAGGTAATCGAGGACGAGGAAGAGTATTTCCTTACCCCTCGAGCTTTCGTCGTTCCCGAGGAATCAGATGCAACAAAGTCAACTGTTGAGGAGCTGGAGCAAGTGATATTCATCGAGCATTTGCCCGAACGGAAGGTATACCTAGGAACGGGATTAACCCCCGAACTCAAGAACATACTCATTCAATTCCTTATCAATTACATAGATTATTTTTCTTGGTCCCATTTAGACATGACAGGGATCGCACCGGAGATAGAAACACATCGGCTAAGTCTCGACCCCAGGTTTAAACTGGTGAAGCAAAAGAGAAGGCCCAGTCTGAGGTAAAACAGTCATTCATAAAGGATGAGGTAACTAAACTTATCAAAGTAGGGTCCATTAGGGAAGTGAAATAACCTGAATGGTTAGCCAATATGGCCGTAGTTCCTAAAAAAGGAAACAAACTTAGAATGTGCATAGATTACAAGGATTTTAACAAGGCATGCCCGAAAGACTCTTTTCCACTGCCTAACATCGATTGTATGATCGACGCCACGGCTGGCCACGAGATCCTTACCTTTCTCGATGCCTACTCCGGGTACAATCAAATTCAAATGAACCCGGAGGACCAAGAAAAGACCTCATCTATCACCAAGTATGGAACATATTGTTACAATGTAATGCCCTCCGGGCTAAAACATGCGGGAGCTACATACCAACGCCTAGTTAATAAAATGTTCGAGAAAGAGATAGGTAAATCGGTGGAAGTTTACATTGACAACATGCTAGTTAATTCCCTGCGCGCAGAGGACCATTTGACTCATTTGCAAACAATGTTCGAGGTTTTGAGAAAATAAAATACTCAACCCCGAGAAATGCGCTTTCGGAGTCGGCTCGGGCAAGTTCCTGGGTTTCATGGTGTCAAATAGGGGGATCGATATCAACCCCGATAAAATTAAAACCATCGAAGAGATCACTGTCGTGAACAGTGTGAAAGTCGTACAACGGCTAACCAAACGGATAACTGCTTTTGGCCGATTTATCTCGAGGTCGTCAGATCGAAGTCATGGGTTCTTCTCCTTGCTTAAAAAGAAGAATCATGGACTGCGGAATGTCATCAAGTGTTGGAGGAATTAAAGCGATACCTATCGAGCCCACCTCTGTTTCACACTCCAAAGGCGGATGAGGTACTATACGTATACTTGGCTATGTCTGAGGTAGAAGTAAGTGGCGTGCTAGTTCGAGAAGAGCAAGGTATACAATTTCTTGTTTATTATGTAAGTATAACCTTAGGAGATGATGAAACCAGGTATCCGCATTTAGAGAAGTTAGCACTTGCATTAATAAGTGCATCTAGAAAATTGAAGTCATATTTCCAATGTCACCCCATATGTGTGTTAACTACTTATCCACTTCGAAATGTTTTGCACAGGCCCAAGTTGTCGGGCCGATTGGCCAAATGGGAAATCGAACTCGGTGGGTAAGATATTGAATATCAACCCCGAACGGCTATCAAGTCTCAAATTCTAGCAGACTTTGTGGCTAACTTCATACCTACCCTTGTACCCGAAGTAGAAAAGGAACTTCTACTAAAGTCGGGTACATCATCAGGGGTATGAACACTCTTCACAGGCGGTGCCTCGAACGTGAAAGGGTCCGGGCTCGACATTGTTTTGAGACCACCTACGGGTAACACTATTAGACAATCTATCAAAACTTCTAGGTTAACTAACAATGAGGCCGAGTACGAGGCCATGATTGTAGGTATCGAATTAGCCAAAAGCCTGGAAGCAGAGGGCATCGGGGCCAAGTGTGACTCTTTGTTGGTGGTGAACCAAGTAAACAAAAGCTTCGAGGTTTGAGAAGATAGAATGCAAAGGTACTTATACAAGTTACATGTGACATTGCACCGCTTCAAGGAGTGGATCTTGGACCATATACCTCGGGACCAAAACAGTGAGGTCGACGCACTTGCGAATTTGGGTTCATCAGTCGAAGAAGATGATGTTATCCCGGGGACTATTGTCTAGTTGTCGAGGTTTGTGGTCGAGAAAGGTCATGCTGAGATAAACTCTACAAGTTTGACTTGGGATTGGAGGAATAAATATGTTGAGTATTTGAAGCACGGAAAGCTCCCTCCAGACCCTAAAGAGTCGAGAGCGCCCCTACGAGCTAAAGCAGCACGATTCAAACTAGATGAGAATGGAACGTTGTACAAGAGGACCTTCAATGGACCATTGGAAACATGCTTAGGACCGGGGGACACCGATTACGTTTTACGAGAAATCCACGAAGGCACTTGTGGGAACCACTCCGACGCTGACTCTTTGATTCACAAAATTATTAGAGCAGGGTATTACTGGGATAGCATGGAGAAAGACACTAAGGAGTTTGTTCGAAAATGCGACAAATGCCAAAGGTTTGCACCGATGATCCATCAGCCCGGTGAACAACTCCATTCAGTCCTATCCCCGTGGCCATTCATGAAATGAGGGATGGACATCATTGGTCCCCTGCCAATGGCACCAGGTAAAGCTAAACTCATTTTGTTTATGACTGACTACTTTTCCAAATGGGTGGAAGCGCAGGCCTTCGAGAAAGTAAGAGAAAAAGAAGTTATAGACTTCATATGGGATCACATTGTGTGTCGTTTCGGGATACCCACTGAAATCGTATGCGATAGCGGGAAGAAATTCGTCAACAACAAGGTAACGAATTTCCTCGAAGAACACAAAATAAAGAGGATCTTATCAACACCCAAGCACAAACGGCCAGGCCGAGTCCACGGACAAGACTATTATTCAAAATTTGAAGAAAAGGTTGAGTGGCGCTAAGGGGAAATGGAGAGAGCTTTTACCCGATGTACTTTGGGAATATCGAACGACATCAAAGTCCAGAACGGGAGCAACTACGTTCTCTTTGGTGTGTGGTTACGAAGCATTGATTGCAATCGAGGTCGGGGAACCTAGCATCAAGTTTCAGCATGAAACCGAAGAATCAAATCACGAGGCTATGAACACTAGTCTTGAACTATTGGATGAAAAACGAGAAGCTGCGCAAGTTCGAATGGCCGCGCAAAAGCAAAGGATCGAAAGGTATTATAATAGGAGGTCCAACCCTCGTCACTTCGGAGTCGGGGACTTAGTTCTAAGGAAAGTCAACCTCAATACTCGAGACCCGAATAAAGGGAAATCAGGCCCAAATTGGGAAGGACCATATCGAGTCATCGAAGTCATCGAAAAAGGATCTTACAAACTTATCACGATGGAAGGCGAACAATTTCCAAACAATTGGAATGTATCACTGCTCAAACAATATTATTACTAAGGTGTGATCTTCTCCTTTTTCCATTTGTATTCAAGACTAACTCATTGCAGGTGTTCGATCGAAGACATTGAGACACCCTTCCACGCGAAGACCTTAGGTTTTAAAGCATGCGTTGCACTCTTTTTTCCTTAGATCGGGTTTTATCCCAAATGGGTTTTTCTGAAGAGATTTTTAACGAGGCAACAACTATGTTCTACCTAAGGGGAATTCAACAGTATCCAAGGCTTCTTTTCAATCAACCTCGAATACTGGGGGGCATCACCCTCGGGGACTAACATTTCAAGGAAAGTACTTCGCGCCTAAGAGGGTCTCCACAGGAAAACTTTGTAATGGGCCAAACGGTCAAAGGAACCGTGTCCATATAGAATAACAGAGCCCCGACGGCAAAACATGTACGAGTTATTTAAAGAAGCATCCTTTATATATTAAACACTTTGTGTCTTGAAGAAATTTGCTACTGTACGACCTCCATACTTATGATTCTATATGAGAAAAGGCTCAAGAGCCAAAACACAAATACACCTCGGCTACTCGGGGACTTTCATTGTCAGTCAACACATTCGAGTTATATAAACTCGAACTCGTAAGACCTCAAAGAGGCATCCCTCGACGTAAAGGCCAAGGCCATCAAACTCGGGGACTAACATTTTGAACAAGTTCGAAATGCTATCGGCAAACAAGTCCAAGAGACATGCTCGAAGGCTACAACCATTTTAAATACTACGATCATATGAAAAGGCTACAGTTGAAATAACGCGGTTCGGAGACGTCCGACTTCCGCTATGAACTAAAGGCTTCAAATAATTTGAAAAAACCGGTTAAATAAAGGCTACCCTCAGAAAAATAATCAAATGGCTTCGATAAAATAAGCCATCGAGAAAACCTCAAGAGGTATCAAAACTACTTACACACAAACTTATGCTAAGGCATTAGAAATAAAAGGGGGTCCCGATCGACACTAAACCCTCGAAAAACCCAATGGGTAAAAGATGCGTGCCAAGGCATAAACATAAAAAAATTTCACTAAGTCTTTTTATACAAAAAGGGGAAATAAATAGCCATCTCTTAGAGGCCATAACAACCCGACTTAAAAGAGCCTAAGGGCCGATACACTAAGGCTCGAGACTTTGTTCTCACCCCATCCAAACCCAAGGGTTTGATTACCCCGAGACCAAACAAATATTTTTATGCCTCGAAGACCTGTCATTCAACACAAAAGGGTATATGCCCCGAAGGTTCGAACCATATTCGAACCCGACCACGGCAACTTCAAAGAAACCATCCGAGACAGAATCTCGAATACACCATTCGAAGAATAAGATTATTGCAGAAAATTGTAAAGCAAGAAATATTGAGAAGGCATTCAAAGAAATTTATTCTTTTATATATTCAAGAAAGTGATATGTACAAGGGTTCAAAAAAGAGAAAATACAAAAGGGAAAGAAAAAAAATTCCTATCTACACCTTGGGAGCAGCTCCTCATTCGGGAGCAACTTCTCCTTCGGAAACGGCTTGTCCCTTGAGGGAAGCTTCTTCATCTGGAGTGGGTTCTGCTTCAGACCCCTCTTCATTATCGGATCCGCCTTCACCATCGTCATCATCATCGAAGAAGGAGATGAGAAACCTAGAATCGGCTACATCCGCTTTTGCTTGGGTAATCTCTTCAGTGAGGTCAAAGCCTCTAGCGTGAATCTACTTAAGGGTCTCTCTCTGAGATTGGAACCTGGCCAAGTCATTGCTTCGCCTTTCCCGATCGGCAGCTTCCCTAAACTCCATTTGTGCAGCCTCGGTGTCCCTCAAATACACGACAACAGTTTTATCAGTCGTGATCTGTGTCTTCTTGACCTTGGCACTGGCTTCAGCAGCCTCGGCCTCGGTCTTGTCAAGTTTGGCCTCGAGCTCGGAGATCTTTTCGGCTTAGGCCGAACTTCTCTCTTTGGCATTCCTGAGCTGAGCCTCGGCCGCTGCCAGTTTGGTTTGTGCATCTTCCTTTATCGCAACAAGGCGGTCCATCTTTTCCTTCCATTGGTTGCACTCGACATTAAACCGATCAACCTCGCGTAGAAGTTGCCCATTATCTCCACCTTCTGCTGCAGCTGAGACATCGAAGTATTAGCTTCCACAGTGGGGACGAGAAGGCCGTACTCTTTCAAAACTACAGTTACCTGCTGGTCCAGCTCGGCCTCATATTCTCGAGCCTTGGTCAATTCTGCCCGAAGACCTTCGAGATACTCCTCATTTTGATCACAAAGGAACCTCAGGGTCTTTCCTTCGCCCAAAGACTTATTCAGCTCATCCTTGCACTTGCTCAGATCGGCCTTGAACTTAGCAAAAGCCTACAAAGAAAAGGAGCTGCCAGATAAACTAAGGCGGGAAAAAGGAAATTGTAATGTTATGAAATCAAATCTTACCTTAGAGAAAATATGATGAGCCTCTTCGAAGATGGAAGACGCGTTGATGAGGTCGACATCATCGACCCTAGTAAAATAACACTGGAAAGGATCATCTTCACAAGGGACTCCGCCCAAGTCAGGTGTTCCCAAGGCCCGATCATCCCTTATGGTTTCCTCTGAGTAAGCCGGCAACAACGGAGAATGACCCATTATCACGGCCCCATACAGGTCGCTCGAGGCGCTCTGTTCAGTCATGGAGATCTTGGAATCCGTTTTCGTTGGTGTGCTCATCGAAGGCCGAGGAATAACCGTAACCTCGGGTAATTAGGGGGCTTTTCCTTTTCCTTCCTTCGAGGTTTCCTCTCCACGTGGCAGGGTCTCCGGCTCGGAGGGTTTAATGGACTTTACCGAATTTTTGGCTCGGGCCACCAGCGTCGAATCCTCGACCTTGTCATTTTCATCATCCATGAACTGGTGGACCGAGTTTATGTCCACATGAATGACGTTCTTCCTGTGTCTCCGAGCAGGCCCCGCTTCATCTTGAGGGTCTTCGGGCTTCGAAGCCCTTTTTCTATTATTGTCCTTCTTCAACTTTGGAATCGTGGACTCCATCTTCTCCCCGGTAGGGGCCGGCCTCATTTCGGATAAATCTCCAATGCTTGCATAAATAAAAACTAAGTATCAGAAAGGAAGTGTTTCAGATAAAGAAGAAAGTATCGGGATTTTACCGTGGTGTTTGGCTTCCCATTTACCCTTCGGCAAATCACGCCATTTGCGTTTGTCGTACGAGGAGGTCACAACCAGTTTTTGGAACCAGTCTTCAAGATCGGGGATTGCATGAGGCATCCAAGGGGCTGCTGCAAATAAAGAAAAGAACATTATGCAAGGTATAGTGAAAACGCAGGAAATTGCTAAGGAAACGGGCTCTACTTAAAGTCGAAGTTCCATTTTTCGTGAAACGGCAGTTGCTCCCCGGGGATAATATCGCTGGTCCTCACTCGAATGAACCGGCTCATCCAACCTCGATCTTTGTCCTCATCATTGCTGGCAAAGAAAGATTTGGTCGACCGGCGTTGGAGCTTGATCAACCCTCAAAAACGTTTACGCCAGTATAAACGGATGAGGTGGTTGAGGGGGAACTCGATCCCCTCAGCCTTGCTGGTGAAGTATCGAAGCATTGTCACTATCCTCCAGAAAGACGGGTGGATTTGGCCGAGGGTAACTTGGTACGTCTTGAAAAAATCAATCACGATTGGATCGAGGGGCCCAACGTGAAGGGGTAAGTGTACACACTTAAAAATCCCTCCACGAGGGTAGTAATGTTCTTTTCAAGAGTGGGGATCTATACCACGACCCCATCCCCCCAGCCACAGTCCTTTCTCACAGCTGCGAGGTGTTTCTTTGATATCGAACAGATGTACCTCGACACGTGCTCACATCGGCCAGGGGAATCGGGAGGAAATTTTTATGGAGAAGTCTTTTTTTAAGGTACAACCACCGGGAACGATCTCGTGGAGGGCCGGCAGACGGGAAGAAGAGGAGGAAGTTCCCTCTTTTTGAGTAACAATTTTAGAGGTTTTAGCCATTGATTCCAGTTGAAAGAAGCGAAAATAAATAAGATTTGAAAATTTTTAGCGTTAAAGGGGCGAAAGAACTGGTGGCGGAAGAGAAGGAGATAAAGAGAAGAAGAGATCAGAGGAGTTGTAAAGCGGAGGTAAAAATTCTTAATGAGAAGAGGAACCCTATCTTTATAGAAGAGCGGTGACGTTTCGGCGGTACTAGTGGTCGACCACCACTGTCAAGCATTTAATGTTTTGGGAAAATGTACCAACGGGACGTTTCAATCACTTTGAACGCTTACGTCACGAGGATGATGTCATTACCAGGTGAAATTCGAGGCTCAAAACGTTTCTTATTGTTTTATTCTAAGAAAAGCGGGGACTATCTGTATACGGTCGAAATCAGGTACACTCGATTTCATAGGTTCGAGGGATCGCCCCGAGCCCGAGTTCGAAATGGATCAAGCAAGCTCCGTAGATCGAGCTCGAGCCTGATGACGCAGTGCAACGCTCGAGGACCAAAGCGCACAATACTGGGGCCGAGTATAGCCTACCTCAAGATAATGCCGTTATGGATTTGTAACAGGATGGGCGAGATTCCTGCAATGGCACAAAGATCAATGTGTAAATTCCGGAACGAATTTGTATGAATTCGTACTAGGCGGCCAGACAGTTGTACAAATTAGATTTCTTTCTAGAATGGAAATGTACCTTATATAGGACTCCCCTATTATATAAAGGGGAGCCCACTCATTTGTAAAGATCATCAATCATTGGCAAAGAATATACACACTTACTCTTTTCGCTCATTTCTCACCAGAATTGTTCCTTAGCTTTATTATACTTTCTTTACCTTACTGTTCATATTAGTACACCTCGAGGTCACATTAGCTCGAGATCGAGACTTGCTCCTACACTGGTTTGATCTAACTTGTTCACTTAACTTATTCATTTATCTTATTGTTTATCAATTAGTATCGACTAAATCATGTATCTTTAAGACCACAATATAAATTTAATTGTTACTCAGATTTCAGGGTAAACAATAATACTTGAATTCTAGTATAATATACTGGAGATTGCATATTATGCTGGACCGGTATATTATACTAGAACTTCAATGTATTATACTGGAACTCCAGTATAACATACTGGAGTTCCAGTATAATATATCGGTCCAGCATAATATGCAATCTCCAGTATATTATGCTGGAACTTTCCGCGTGTTGGAGTTCCAACATAATATGTTGGAAGTTCATACACAGGTGCACCAATCTCCAATATATTATGCTGCGCCGGTCCGTGTTGCAGCAAAACAGTGACTTTTTTTAATGACTTTGCAAATGCTTGATATTTTTTAATTACCAGTCCAAAAACTGGCTAGCCCGTAATATTTTTACGAATATTTTTTTCAGCCAAAATAGTTGACAGTAAAAAAAAGGTTGGAACCAAACTAAAGGATATAATAACTATTTGAAGTCTAAAGAACATATTGTTGTATATGAAATATATGTGAACATGTCTTCTTGATCAAACCCTGTATGGCTGCTAATAAACAGCCCCGTATGGCTGATATATATATATATATAGTTATCGCTTGTGATATGATTCTTCAGAACACGTATTAGCAAGCAGTGGCAGATTCAAAATTTTAAGTTTATGAGTTTTTGTAATGATCTCAAGTTAATATACAACAAAATCGTATCAATGAATAGGGATCCAAACTAATTAAATATTTTTATATATTAATTGAATTTTTTAGTACAAGTCTAGGCAAAAGTGACTGAGCTCGTGTGAACTTATAACCTTTGCACTAAATCCGCCCAGTTAGCAAGTGTATATTTGTTAATTAATATGTCGTGTTAGGAAGCACAATTAAATGAGTCGAAGATTTTCTCAGTCACATGAATCTTATTAAAATGAAGGCAAATTAAAGCGTGGATAGTCATCATTATTCAAACAGCTTAGCTGTGTTTTTAATCTCTTTTTCCAATTATTCTACGTACAGAACAATACAGCTTATATAAAGCTGGTAACAATCTTCTCTCAATTTGTCGGTGCAGTGCTGTTGGATAAAAATGGGATGAAAATAGTAGAATAATCCCAAAATCAAGAAGAAGAAGTGATTTTCCATTTAAATTGTTCCACTATAATTGAGATAAAGTTAAGTATAACTGGTCCAGACTCCACTAATATAAAATGAAAAAAAGCTACATAAGTACAACTTTCATTCAAAAGAAAAAAGGGAAGAATAATTTTAAAATGTAGAAACCTAAAAAAGAGCTTTTGCTCAAATATTTGTCCTAAATTTTGAAGTAAAACGAAGTTAATTAAGAATAAAAAGAACTATGGACGTACGTAGGAATGATTCTCTATCTAAAATATCTCATATACAGTTTGATAATTTAATCTAATTAAGCTCTCTTAAAACCATTGTGCAATGGTGAATTTGGACTTAGTTCCTTTCTATGCTTATTATGATTCTTATGGTGTTGTTTTTGGTGATGAGGACTAATACTACTACTTTCTTTCTTCAATTCCTTTTGGCCATCTTCTCCTTGAATATCTTTTTCACTAACTTCATTGCTTTCAGCTCGAGCTGTGTATACAAATGTTACTATTGACGAACTATCATCGTAGTTCGTCAATGGTTCTAGGGTTTTCACCACTGTGGTCATGTCCGGTCTAGCCTTTGGCCTGTGACTTAGACATTGATATGCTACTAATGCTGCATTTTGAATTCCTTCTTCTGAGTACATGCCTTCGAGCCTTGGATCCATTATTCTACGTAGTTTTCGAGGGTCTTTTAGTTGTGGTCGTGCCCAATCTACTAAGTTTTGTTCTCTGTGTGGACGATTTTTGTCAACTGATCTTCTACCTGTTAGAAGTTCCAAGAGTACTACTCCGAAACTATAGACATCACTTGCTGATGTCAAATGACCTACACAAGATTTCAATAGAATTAGCATGTGTGACTGTATTAGTGATTAAGACGTAACATAATTAATTAAGCAATTAAAAGTGCGTTCGATTACATCAGTATAATTTTATTTGTAGTGTAGAATGAAACTATTACCAGTCATAATGTATTCAGGAGCAGCATAGCCGTGTGTACCCATGACACGAGTGGAGACGTGTGTGTCATCTCCTTCTGGACCATCTTTTGCAAGTCCAAAATCTGAGAGTTTGGCAGTGTAATCCTGATGAAGAAAAGATAAATAAAAATTAATTACATTCAGACATCTTTAATTTATAGTCAGTGGCGGAGCTAAAAAATTTCATCAAGAGGTGTCAAAATATAAATAATTAGATACATCAAAAAGTCAAGGGAAGTCAACGTATCGTAAATATAGATAAAATAAAAAAAATTATCTAGCTATACAATGTAATTTTCCTGTGAACCCCTTGGTTTAATGTGCCTGGCAGCATCTCTATATAACAATTATTCACTATAAAAGTTAAGTTTTTTTCGGAAGCGGTTTATATGTTAGGTTATAATATATGTTACTCTATAGCAGCACTTCACTATAACAACAAAAAAATATCGAAATAGACGAAGTTGTTATAGAGAGGATTGATTGTAATTAGTCTACAACTATTCTACATGTGATCATACTGGTTAATTAATTAGGGTTAGCAAGCATGAACTCAGGGGCAAATCTATGGTATTAGCTACGGGTCCACGTTGACCCTGGTAGTTTTAGTTCAAATATTGTACTTATATATTACGACCGAATATTTATAAATATTTGACTGTCAGTTATTATTGTGCTTCAAGCTATAAACTTCAAATATTTCGGGATCCGTCACTTAGTGAATTTTAGCTATGAAATGAAATGTAGAAAAAAAAGAAAAAGAACTTACTGAATCTAACAAGATGTTTGAAGCCTTGAAATCACGATAAATGACAGGTTTTTTAGCTTCATGTAGGAAAGCTAGACCTTTTGCAGCACCAAGTGCTATTTTCATCCTTGTTGACCAAGGAAGTGATACTGAATATCCTGAAAAAAAATCAATAATAAAATCCATTAGTTCAACAATAACTATATTTTAAAATATTAACTCGCATTCGTTAAACAACGTGAACAATTTTTCTTTTTTATTTTATGATAATTGGTGATATCAATCCACCAATAATTAATGAGATAAAGTAAGATTTGATATGTACAAGACCGATAGTTGCTTTGTAACTAAACTTTAGTTGACCTACTCTTACTCGTCGCCAATTAACATCCGCAATTGGTAAAAGAAAGAAAAAGTATGGTACAACAACCTCAGTCAACGTTCACAAAATTTACATATTATTGACTTTTTTATATTATATTTCATTGTTAAATTTTCCGAATTTTATGACCGATTCAATGTGGATTACTGGGTTACAGCTAACGAGCAAAATTTTTGTCGTATCGGTATCGGTTTTGTATAATGCGGTTTATATTTCATGTATAGTTTGTGAGTTATTGCACAGTAAATAAATTATCCAGTGCACAATGAAAGAGTAGCGGCTTTGAATTTTCCACGAAATTTTCCGAAAAAGCTAAGTAGCAAAATGAAAATAACTCGAACTTCCAAATGCTATAAATATTAAAGAATTAACAAACTTTTTTTTTAAAGTTGAGTAAATATTAGTAATTAAGTACTTTTAAATTAGCTAGTGGATTAATGATAAAAGAGAACATACTTCTAAAAAGCTGATTTTCCAAGCTGCCTCTGGGCATGTACTCATACACTAGCAATCTGTGTTCTTCTTCACAGCAATATCCAATCAACTTCACTAAATGTGGATGCCTCAATTGTCCAAGAAATATCACTTCAGTCTGTTCAAAATAATAAAACACATTTTAACAAAGTTAATAAGTAATATTACCAATCATACGTAGTACAAATATCATTTACCAAAAAAAAAAAAGAAGATAACTACTGTATTATGCACAATACGTACCAACCATTCGCGATGACCTTGTGAGCCATCTAAATCCAGGAGTTTAACAGCTACAGGCTGAGCTTTCAAACCAGGTCTAAGTTTATCATCAATGAAACCCTTATGAACTGGTCCAAACCCTCCTTCACCTATAAAATTACTCGTCGAAAAGTTCTGTGTAATCACTCTCAGTTCTTGAAGATTGAAAGAATGAATATTAGAACCAGCAAGAGAAATTGAAAGATCTGAGGACAAAGTAGAAGTGCTAATATCTGAGACTGGAATCCCATGGAACGAAATTTGTGTTCTAATGACCTTCTCTTTTGGATTTTTCTTCGTATTTTGATCAGGCTTAATACAGCTTGGAACTAAAGATTCCCATGCAATCTTCATCACTGTCATTTGTTATATATAAAGAGAGTTACTTCTCCTCTCTTTATATATATATATAGAAATATGATATATTGGACTGTTCTTGTTGTTCTAAGAGGAGAAGAAAAGAGAACAAGAAATAGGAAACAAATGTGGTTGTTTGGATATGGAAATGGAAATGGTTTGCTAAGGACTTATAAGGAGAAAGCAAAAGGCTAATATTCAAAATATCCAACTGCTTTAGCTACCTGACACAAAGAAAAAAGACTAGGAATATCTTTATATGTATACAACATGATCTCATGCAATGTTTAATTTTCTCCCATTTATACGTGGATATACCATATAAAATTGTTTTTGACGAGTCCAATTTTATGACAATTTTTTACAAGTGTATAAAGACGTGTAGATAAAGAAAGAATATTAGAAGGACGAATTAAAGTAGTGGAGTATTATTTATGAAGTGGTGGGCAAAATTAAAGGGAGTCATAAGTCTAACATATTTGGTTGAATGGAAAATGACTTGGCTGCCCTCTTATCTTGACTTTTGTTTCTGTTTAAAGGAAGCTTTTGGAAGAAATCTGTTTCCAGACTTTCTACATTTGTTTCCATTTTCCAAACGGCTCCATCCCTAATAAAGTAAAACTTTGGAGGGTTGCGTTGGAGTGATAAGTACTCATTCATCCTTAATTAAAGATTTTGGCGTCGAGTTTTGGGTATGGACTTGTATTTATTAGAGAGCGGTTTACCCTAATGTAGGGCTTCCCAGCAAATATCATTTTACCCTTATGTAGGGCGTTGAATATACATTTATTCTCAATCAGACGATTCAATATGAGCCTCGAAAATGGAGTAACTCATAGTAATAAGTTTTCACGATACAAACCTTGATTAGTTGGGTCAGTAAACAGGGGCGGAGCTAAGTGGGCGGAACGGATTCAATAGAACCCTATTCGTCGAAAAATTACACTGTGTATATAAGGTCAATTTTCTTTCATGTATATATATATATATATTAGATGTTGAAAATCTTGCTTCCACCGATGCCACCAGATGCGGAATATCAGATGATTAAACCAAAAAAAAGACTCTCCGTTAATTAGTTTATTTATTTATTTATCATATATTTTTTGGGCATAAATTCTTCTTAAGCAATTTTCAAATTTGTTTTGAAATTTCAGAGAAATACACAACATACGAATTACTACTAATAAGAAATTCAATGAAATCTCAGACACTCTGCTTTGGCCAATTCTCGTGCGCGTTTCCACGCCCGGGTTCTTTGATTTTTGACGACTTGCCGATCATCCACCAATATTAAAATATGTTATTTAAAATAGCTAATAGGACAAAAATCATGTCTTAAAAAAATCTTCAATAGGGTCAAAGAAAAGGATATCATTTTTGGACAAGCATGTCTTAATTATATATCACTTGCTTAGAGTTTGCTAGAACAACATAGGGCAGCCCGATGCACTAAACTCCCGTTATGTACGAGGTCCGGGGAAGGACCGGACCACAAGTGACTATCGTATGCATTCTTATCTTGCATTTCTGCAAGAGACTGTTTTCACGGCTCGAATCCGCGTGATTCTAGTCACATAACAATAATTTTACCAGTTACACCAAGGCTCCCTTCAATACAACTTTGCTGGAACGGGCTGTAAAATTATATACATGTTGAATTATGCCACTGCATGTTGAGTTATGCCATTGTCGCGCGATTAGGAAATATCGAAGAAGATGAAGAAGAAGAGAGGAGAATCTGTTTTTGAGAAGAAAAGCATTCAGTTGTATTGCTTTGAACAACTCACTACTATTACAATCTCATTCTATATATATACTACACTTCTTAGCTAGTTAACTTAACACTTAAGCTACTAATCTTGCTTAACTAACTAACTAACCGAGTGTTGCTAATGTGCACCACTGTCAACCTACACCTTCATCACCCACTAAGCTATGATACCCACAATTGTCACTTGTNTGCTGCCAAGTCCTTTAGTTAGTATGTCTGCTTCTTGATCCTCTGTTGGAACATAAATGGGATTTACTAATCCTTCTTGCACCTTCTCCCTTATAAAGTGACAATCTATCTCTATATGTTTTGTGCGCTCATGGAATACTGGATTGTTGGCTATTTGCATTGCTGACTTGCTGTCTGTGAAAAGGTGGATAGGAGTAACCACTGTAACTCCCAACTCTTTCAACACACCTAGCAACCAAATCAATTCAGAGACTGTCAATGCCATACTTCTATATTCCGACTCTGCTGAACTTCTTGC
>ML304846.1:0-117908 GCA_005239505.1 Nicotiana paniculata | reverse complement strand
TGGCATAACCTAGTGATCTCTTTTTCAGGCAACAACATAACCTGTTGACCTTTTCAGACACCGACATAACCTGGTGATCTCTTTCTTGACAACGACATAACCCGTTGATCCTACCCCCAGACACCGGCATAACCCGGTGATCTTTTCGCAGACGGCAACATAACCTGTCGATCTTTTCCAACATAGGGTCTTCAACCCCTAGTTGATTTTACCTATGGTCATAGGGTGTCCACTCCCTAGTCTACAATAACTCCGGGTGCACAATTCCCGACTTTTCATTGCTTTCAATAATAAAGTAGCATAGATTTTGTTACAATAACTCACGGACTTTTCATAGTGAAAACTGGGGCAGAAAATGTCGTTCGTTTGCTTTGATTTTACGCAGGTTATAATGGATTCGAGGCGACCAAAAGAAGACGTCTCAATTCAGAATAAAAGAAAAGAAGAAAAGAAAAGAGTTGAACCCCAAAGTACAGAAGCGGAAAAGATGTGGATTGCTCGAGACAGATTGAAGTCACAAGCTATGCATGTCCATTCTTGATCCGAAAAAGCTGTAGAAGAATGAAGTAGCACCTGCAGCCAGCAAGCATCAAAATTCATATCAGAGTCTGCATGAAGAACGAGCCAAGACTCAAGATCAAGCTTCAGAAGACTCATAGATATGAATCTTGTAACTCGTAGCTGATAAGCTTAGTTAGTCTTTTCTTTTTGATTTTGATGTAATAAAGGGACCGCGAACCGGAGCCTCGACGGAACGGCACCTCACTCGAGTCTCTCATCCTCTCCACCCACTCCATCACTCCAAAACTCCTTGAACTACACGCGACCTGATTTCCTTATAACCCGGGATATGTAGGCTGTCCAAAATAAGGACTCGGTCACATCCTCCTTCCTTTTAAGTTTTCTACACTTTTAAATAAAGGTCAGATCAAATGTCTTTTCGTTCTTCTTTTAAATAAAGGTCGGATCAAAACATGTCTTTTCGTTCTTTGTACAAAAAATTTTCGTGTTTCCAGTTAAAGAGGGGCATCTGTGACCACCTAATTTTTGACCATATTTGGATTTTCACTTCCTTTTTAATATTTAAATAGTTTTAAGTTTAATCTCTATATTTTAGCTTTTATTTCATCCTTTTATATTTTTTATTTGAGAAAATTAAAAATCACACAAAAAGATTCACATTTTAGAGTATTAAATTTTGTTCCAATTTGCGAAAAAAAAAAAAAATCACAAAAATATATTTTCCTCTTGACTTTAGTAAGTTAGTGATTTGTATTATTTTAAATAATTCTAGATTAGAAGTATGTAATTATTATTTTTTATTATAGGACTAGTGTTTTTATCTTTGTCTATTTATATATTCTTTAAAGAGAAAAGAAAAACAAAATGAAGAGAAAATCATATGTTGACACATCATCACAAATGGACAAAGTTTCATAACAAACTCACATGCTCAAGAGACATACCTTTTTGGGGCCAAAAGAAAAGATTTCTACACAGTCAGATAGAGAATATTTTTACTCGTCCTTATCCCTCATTTTTATTTCTCCCCACATGAAATACACGTTATAAATACACACACACGAAGCACAAAAAGGGGACTAAAAAATCGGACTTTCCCTAAAGACGAAAAGCTGCGCACTCCTCCATCTTCATCTTCTCCAAAAAGACCTTTCCCCTGATTTTGGACACATAAAAAACACTAACAAAACTTCTACAACAATCAATCGCCGCCGAACCTCCATCAACCAAGAGAGCAGCCGCCGCCTCCATTCTCTCCAAGATCCGGCCAGCCTCTCACCAACTCCACCACCCTAGCGCAGTCGGCTTTACCCCCTCCCTCTCCCGTTTAAAAGACCAGCCATAAACACCCAATTCCAGCTCAAACTTAACCCCAAAAGCCACCTTCAACCAGTCCATAAATCGCTCTTAAACAGCCATAAACCACTACCTTTAGCTACCAAAATTCGTCCTAAAAAACAAAGCTGAAAAACTGCTCAAAAATAATTCAAAAAACGCAGCAGAACTGCCCCATAACAACAACATTTTTGCTCGAAGTCGTCGAGATGCGTTCGTGGTTCCAGTCGGCGTTAGTGGTTAATTTTGCTATTTGGAATTGGCTCTTTGCATAAATTAACACAATTAGATCCATTTATACTTGTCCTGATCATTTTATCTAATATTAAAGGAAGCTCTTTCAGGTTCAATTTCTTCCCTATTATTCTTGATGTCTGTGGGTGTTAATCCAAATACTAATGATGGTTGGAGTTTATTAATTTCCATAGGTTATAGTTTACGTGCTTATGCTGAGTCTATGTATGAATTTTGAGTAATTTCACTAAGGCAAAACAATTTATTTATTGGTTTTCCTTGCTAGGCTTCAAAAGTAGATTCATCATATTTGCCTTACTTGTGGATTCGATATGTAATAGATATAGGAAATATATGGGTCATAAGGTTTGTGGTGAGAATTTACTTGTTTGGAATGTGTGGATTTTCAGATAATTAAGGCTAATTGAATAATCTTAATAAAGAAGCCCATAAGCAATAATTCAAATAAGCTGGCCCATCTCTTATAAATTACCAGAAATCAAAATAGTTTCGAGATATAAAATATTAGTATTTGCTACGTTGTAAATTTATCTAATAATTTAATAATATAATTGATCTCGTTAGTAATTCATAAAAGCTAAACCATACACCTCTTCCGCAATTCATAAACTAGCTCATCTTACAAATAATCAATCTTCTTTGTTCCTTCCACTTAAATTTCATAAACTTTAGACTCTCACAAGCAGATTCCAACACATAGGAAATAATTAACTCATGAACATTCGTAGTTTGCTTTAAGTACGACTAATGAACATCGTGGTTATGGGTACGATTCCCGTGGCATGGTCACAATACGTAAATCTCCATTCGGATTTGCAACTCATGCTATTCGACTACAATTTCAAACTACAATAATAAAAATCACATGTTATTGCGGGTGCATTTCATGTGGCGCAGTTATAATGTGTCCAAAAACAAACAAGTGCACGCCATGGTGACTTGTTTCAAGATAAATCCATAAAATACTAAAAACGGTTAAAAATTTAAAAGGCTAAATGCACGGTAGGCTAAAACACGTAAATAGTCAGATAATCTAGGCCAAATATTAATAGTTAAGCGGCCATGCTAGAACCACGGAATTCGAGAGTGCCTAACAGCATCTCCCGGGTTAACAGAATTCCTTACTCAGATTTCTGGTCGCAGACAAATTAAAACAGAGTCAAAATTTCCTCGGTTTGAGATTTTAAAATAAAACAGTGTCCCGGAGCATTATCAAAAATCCGGGTGGCGATTCTGAAAACTAAAATGAATCCCAAATCTAAATAATGTCACTTAAAGTGAAAAAACTCCCTTACAACCCCTTCATCAATCCGGGGGTGGAAAAAGGAGGTGTGACACAGTCGACTGTCCCATGCCTTTCCCTCCAAAGTTGTCCACTTGAGAGTACCGGACTAGACCATTATTGTAACCTTACTCTAATGTCAAATGTACATGCATCATGTTATACCTAGTATGCGTTAGAACGTTGTAACAGCCCACTAAGATAAGCCTTGTCCAAAGTCCGACGGGATTTCCACAATCCCAATGGACACCATCATGTTTTGTGCATTACTTGGAGAAAATGTGCCAATATGTTGATCATTATTTTGTAAGTGGTCGAATATGGATGGGGGAAAGGCTAACATTTATTTGTTTGCATAAAATGAAGCACTAAATCCCTAGGTTTGGCATGGTCCAAAACATCCTACCTTTGCTACTTGACAAGTGGAAAGATCTTGCGCCTTGAGACAAGAATCATGTGAGAAGGGTACTTGGCGACTTGCCATCCTTGCTTAATATCCAACAAAATAGGGCATTGATTGAGGCTGCTACGATGTACTGGGATGAGAAAAGAGTTGTCTTCAAATTTGGTGACATAGAAATGACTCATCTCTTATAAGAAATAGGAGGCTTTACTAAGTTTCCATGGATAGTCTTGGATTACTGGTACCAGAGAATCGCACCCCTCGCGGTTTTCTAAAGATGTTGGGATTTAAGAAAAATGAATAATTGATCTACTTAAAGAAATCCTACATCCCTTTTGGGTTTCTTTACGAGTGTTATGGACATGGTAAGTCGTATCGTCTCCATCACGAGGAACTCGCCATTACCTTCTTAGGTTGGACACACCACCGAGTTTATGTGTTCACCATCTGCTTCTTGGGTTTGTTGATATTTCCAATGAAAGGGGAAGGATCCAAACTCACTTACCCATGGTTGCCAGGACTTTAATGGAAGGCATCGAGAGAAAAACCTATATCATCATCCCCATGATCCTAGCTGAGTTGTATCGTGCTCTAGATTGGTGCAATTAGGGATTCATCCATTTTGAAGGTTGTAATATGTTACTGCAAGTCTGGCTATTGGAAAACTTTCATAGGGGAAAATATCGTCAAGAACTTCTGCGACGGCCAATGAATGACTACATAGACTACCACCACCCAAAGAAAATGACACTTATCCTAGACATGTTTGCATAAGTGTTGTAAGTTGGGTGCGTTTCTTCAACAATATGACAGACGAATAGGTACTTTGGATGTTTGAATGGTTTCCTAGCAGTGGGTTCATTATTAGGTCGAGAGATACACATTTATCCTTATGCTCCTATAAGGGTAATAAGACAAGCGGGAAGAAAATAGGTCATACCTCGGGTTTCCAACATGGTCAAGTACAAGGAAGATTTCAAAGGGAACATCATTCCTTTCAAGTTCGAGGCATAACATATATGGAACTAGAAGAAAATTGTGGAAAGAGAGACCATTGAGCCAGACAGGGATCACGCCGGTCATGTGTACATCTATCCATCATGATTGGTAGACGATATAGCGGAAGACGTCAAGCTAGGAGTCAATCTGGAAAACAGGATCATAGATGATGTTGCTGAGACACAGGTTAAATATAGGAGATTTCGCAAAAGGGTTTTCGAGTCTGAAGCTAGGCATCTGGAACAACACAAAGTGGACATGGAGGATATAAATGAATGGATGGGAATCGCCACTAAGTCAATAGAGAGGTTGGAATATCTGCAACAGGGATTGGTGGAGCTTAAGGGGAAGATGAGAAAAAGGCTTTCAGATTGTCAAAACATGGATGACAGTGAATGAGGGAACCTAGCAAAAGCTTACTTGTTATTTGATATGCGCGACCTGGGAACTTGATTGATGGAGTCAAAAGAACCAAGCACGGAGAAGGTCCTTCAGGGCCAAGTAGACTAGGAAATAATGTTCTTTACTGTTTTCTATCTTACCTTTAGATTCTGATTGTAATAAGGCTAAATTCCATTAGTAACTTTATTATTATTGTCGATTTAGTAAAGGTTTGGCTCATCTTCGCATTAATAAAATGACGCAATTACTGGCATCAATTTTCTCTAAGTCTATGTGTCTCTTAGGCCTACCTCAGGCACAACGAGTTCCCCAAATTAGGACGTGAATAATTGCATGACTTTGCGAAATATGTTTAATACTGCAAACATTCTTTCAATACCCCTTACTAACTTGGTTACCTTTTTGATTATTCGCATTCCCAAGGTTGGTTCGTGCATAATGGCATTGTCAGCACATCACACTAGATCCAAAGGTCCTCCACCTCCTCCTCCACCAAGCGATCCTGAAAGCAAGAACAAATAAAAAGTGAAAATGGATGATTTAGTGGTATTAGAAAGGATAACGCTACCATGGCAGATAATGTCAAAAATTCAGATGGCCGAAGCACTCCGGTGCAAAATGAATTGATCTTACGTTTGGAATAGAAAATCTTGGAGTTAAAAGGAGAACTTGAGCAGGTCCGAAACTTGGAAAACCTTTGTCTCACCCTCAATGTCTCTGGAATTAACCAACAAAATCCAACTACCCAGAACCAAACACCACCATAAAACACAAAAAACCAAAACCCGCCACCAAACTCTCCTGCACCACACATCTACCCCACACCTCCTCAAAACCTTATTCCTCCCCCACTACCAACTCCTCACAAACACCATCAGCATCCAACCCAATACCGACAGACCACCAATTATCACACTCCCCAAAATGAACCACAACCTACTCCTTATCCCCAAAACTCAACAAATGACCACCCTTATGCCCAGATTCTCGGAGTTCATCGAAGAATCCAATATATGTGGAAACCTTACCCCGTACCTTGAAACAAACACTATACATACCTGAATCAATCGAGAAAGACCTCCTCACTAAAAACATGGCGGAGGAACTTAAGAAGCTCACTGATAGAGTTTAGAATGACAAATGGTAAAGGCATTGAAGGTTTAAACTACGAAGACGTGCCCATTCAGCCAGATGTGGAATTTCCTGAGGGTTACAAACCTCCTAAATTTGAAATGTTCGATAACTGGTGATCCGAAAGTGCATCTGAGGATATATTGTGACAAGCTTGTAGGAATGGGCAAGAATGAACAAATCCGCATGAAACTGTTCATGCGAAGCCTCACAGGAGATGTGTTGTCTTGGTATATCATCCAGAACACTAAGAAGTGGGTTAGTTGGGTAAGCATGACGTCAGAAGTCATGGACAGATTCGGGTTCAGCACAGAAAACGCACCAAATGTTCTCTACATTCAAAACCTCAAGAAGAAACCAACAGAAACCTTCTACGAGTATGCTACTCGATGGAGATCGGAGGCTGTGAAAGTAAGGACAACACTCGAAGAAGAACAAATGAACAAGTTCTTCTCAGAGCTCAAGACCCGTATTATTATGAAAGGTTGATGGTTATTGAGAACCACAAATTCTCCTACATCATTAAGCTAGGAGAAAGAATAGAAAAAGGGATTAAGAGTGGGATGGTGACAAATTTTGAGTCACTGCAGGGCACAAATAAAGCCTTGCAATCAGGAGGTATCTTGAAGAAGAAAGAAGTAGGTGTCGTAATGGTAGCCCGGGGTCCTAATTCTCCTCTCACATACCAAACACCTCCACCCACATACCAACCTTTACCTCCCAAATACCAACAACTTTCTACCACCTACCACGCCTATAATACTCAACCTGCATATTACCATTTACCTCCACCCGCTTGCCAAAACTACCAAAAACCGCGACCAAACTTCGACCGCATACCACCTAGACAATACACCCAATTGGTGAGCCCATTGACCAACTATACGAGAGACCGAAGGCTACTGGTTATGTCACTCCTATCCCTATAGTTTCTATGGGGAATTCATCTTAGTGGAATAACCCCAACAAGACGTGTGCCTATCATTCAAGCATTAAGGGTTATACAATTTATAAGTGTCGCACACTGAAAGACAAGAGATCAATTGGACTCATTCGAGAGGGAGATGATCTTAAAACGTATCTGGTCACCCTCACACCAGTTGTGGTACAAACCCAAACACCATTTGAAGTCGAGGTAACTACACTCTTCACTGTGATGGTAGCTCCCACACCATCCTACAAGTCTGATGCCATCACATGGGATTATGTGGCACAAGGCATGACTAGAACTGGCAGAATTTATACACTTCAGAACATGGGAGGGACAATCAAAGAAGCTCATCTAAGCTGCTTGTTGTCAAAACTAGTACTTATGACCTTTGGAGAAAATTACAAGCAAGAGAATACTCTATTGTCAACCATTTGAACAAAACTCCCGCTCAGATATCCATCTTTTCACTGCTACGAAACTCCGACACACACAGGAATGCCTTGATGAAAGTGCTGAATGAAGCTTATGTGCCCACCAACATCGCTAGTGGGGAGATGGACAATATGGTCGGGCAGGTACTGGAGAGCCACAAATCACCTTTCATGAAAATGAGTTACCACCAGAGAGACTAAGTCACAATAGGACATTACACATCACAGTACGATTTGAGGATAAGTTCATTGCCAGGGTCCTAATAGATGGAGGATTCAGTCTCAACATATTCCCACTAACTACTCTGAAGAGACTAGTTAAAGGCCGGCACGAGATACGGATGGGAAGCATGAATGTGAAGGCGTTTGATGGATCCCAAAGAGCCACCAACGGAGAAATCAATTTCAGCCTACAGATAGGCCCAATATGATTTGATATCGAGTTCCAAGTGCTGGATATATTTGCTACCTACAACCTATTGTTGGGACGACCCTTGATACATGCCGCTGGGGCAGTGGCTTCTACTCTGTATCATGTTGTGAAGTTTGAATGCAATCATCAGGAGGAGCATATCCATGGAGATGGAAGCAACCCCATCTACACCAATCAGACCGTTCCAGTCACCGAAAATAGGAAGAAGCTGGGTGGACAGACAGAACATCGCATTGAGCGAGTCAACGCAATTGAAAAGGACGGATGGTTGAGTAACAAGATAGAAAGCATACTACTATGGAAAAGGTATGAACCTGGAAAACGTCTCGGCAAAAAACTTCAAGGGATCACCAAACACGTACAACCGCAACGTCATGGTACAAATTTTGGGCTTGGATATGAATATACTTGGCAAGAGTACCAGGATTAGTCACCACCATGCCGTGGTCCTTATTATCCACTGGAACAACCGGTACCACCTCTGCACCAGTCTTTCCAACAAGCAGATTTGATGTGGGGTTCCGAGGAAGATGAAGTCTTAGCTGGCATGAGAAAGTTGTTTCTAGATGAAGAAGATATAGATTGCAGTGTGATAGTTGAGGAGGAGGAAGACCTTATCATACAGACCGTGGAGAAAGGAGTTGTTCTCAAGAACTGGACTGCTGCACCATCCTGGTTCCGTCGAGTTCCTGGGTAGCTTGGCAAATTAGCATCAATTATTTTTAAAATAGTTTTGAGCATTTGAGACATTTTCAGCATTTTATTTTGAAATAATTGCTCGAGTCATCGAACCGCGCTTGTTGACGTTTTAAAGATTTTATTAACGCATTACTACTTTTCGTATTTATTATTATTCTCTACATTTTTTTCTTTACATTATTATTATTATTATCTATCCCGATGAATCTGCGGCTATGACATGTAATGAGACAATGCAACATACGGATAGTGGTTCAGAGGATGATATAATACCTTCGGAATGTTGATACCCAATTTTTTCCTCATAATTTTTTTATATATATATATATATATATATATATATATATATTTATATTATCCCTTTAAATTATTTTGTGAAGACTTAGTTACATAATTTTTTGTTTTTTTTGCACCTATAATATATGTTTCAAATGTTTTATTTCATTTCATATAATTATGTTAGCATTTTTAAGCTATTTATACAATTTTGCAATAATGGTCTATATTCATACATAAAGGCTCTTCATTTTATATTATTTGTGTCAAAATAGTATTATTGTATTTCTGTAATATAAATTTATTATTTTAAGTATTTTAGTGTATAAATAATATTTTATTCTATTTATTAGGCATTTTATAAATTAATTTTGATAAAATTTTGGGGTATTTAAAAACTAGTCCACTCTTGAACCCATTTTCGGACCAAGCAATGGCCCAAAACCTAATACACTAGCCCAAATATACCCCAGCCCAAACCGAATTAACCTGACCCAACTCCCCTTTTAATTGTGGCCATTGATCTCTGAGATCAACAACCCATATCAAATTGTCCCCTTTAACAACCCAAACACCCAACCCTAATTTCATTCTCCCCCGTCTTCCACCCTAATATCCCTCACCTCTCTTCTTCCTTCTAAGAACCTTAGTCGCCGCCCCCTAAGAAATCTCCTAATCCCACCTAATATGGGATCTCATGGTTATTCCTTGTCATATACGGCCTCCGCTTGGTACTGGTTACTCTCGTATACTGCTTGCCTAAACATGGCAATCATATCTCAACAAGATCGAACTAAAGTTGGTTCAAATCTTTGATCTTTCCTCCATTCTCTCTATATTCATCCTTTGTACTATTATGAGTATGGATATTTGTATATTGTTTTGTTAATTCTTACATACACTAATATTAGGGTTTTCAGATCTCTTCAAATCAAACAAAAATTGGTTCGATTCTCTCATTTTGGGTATTATTTGTTTGCATATTCTTCCTATGCTACTATTTTTTGTGTATATTCTGGTAATATTTGTTTTTCCTAAAAAACTAGGGTTTACCGGCTTCTTCTCCTAATCCGATTAATTGATTTATGTGTTATTCTTTCCTTTTATGATTTGATTGATTGTATTTCCCTACTTATGTACTGATTTTACCACTATATAAACTCATTCCCTTTACCTTTTTTAGAGATAGATAAATCGCTAAAAACAGAGGTTTCTACTTTGTATTTGCTTACTACTCTATTCTGTTTGGCTCTTGACCGACTGAAAGCCAAGGCCACCGGATTTCTACTTTTCTGATCTCTCTTGGGTGTGAGCACTGCCTTGGGTTCTTGAAACTCTTGGGAACTTGTCACATTCGAGACTCTAGGTCCTTACTACTATTCTTTTCTTGTGTATTGAACAATCACTGGTTAGTTTCTGAACCCTCGTGATGTTTAATCTATTATGTTAGCATGTTTCCTTGAAACTCCATGGTTAATGTATTCACTGACTCTCTTTATGTGTGATTCTACCTATAGTTTCTTGCCTAATAATGTCTTTGCACTTAAATTAGTTAATTTGGACATAATGAAGCATGCATAGTTTAGTGTTGTGGATAATTTGAATGTTCTGCCTTCATTATATGGCCTAATCCATGTTCTCTGCCTAATTTTGAACTTCTAGGGATTAAGTGATGTTATTGGCATGCCCTAACTTGATTAATACCTTCACTCTAAGTGTAGTATGCTCCTATGACTATGGTTGTCACTCTATATGTTCTTGTGATGTCCAATTTTGTACCTCTAACGACTTGTGATCCTTTAAACTAATCTTCCTTGATTTATGTCCTCTATGATATTTGATCCTAGTTGTATTATACTGTTTAGTCCTGAGTTTGGTATAGTCTGATCCTTTAAGTTCTAAACTGGTTGCATTACTTGGTTTTACTAGTCTAAGGCCCTTGCATGTTAACTCTGCAATCCCAGACTCTTTGTTTCTTATCATATGCCCTTATGTGTTAGTTTGCTTCTTGAGTTCATTATGTGATTATCTTATAGTGTTTGCAAATGATTTCCCAAACCTATTGCTTTACTACTTTTTTCCATTGGTTGTTTCCTATTATGAGTTTAATTATGGGCCGGCTGAAAGCCAAGCCCCCCCCCCCCCTAAATCTCCTCTATCAACCTCCCTAGTGTGAGCACTGCCCTGGGTTCTTGAAGCCCTTGGGAACTTTGACACACTAGGGTCTAAGGTTCTTTGCCACTTTGTCCTAATTGCTCAACTATGCCCCCCCCCCCTCTTTTTCACCTACTGAATAAGCCAATTGGTTTGTGTAATTGGCTATTCTTCTGGGACTGTTGATCATATTATGGCTACTGGATGTGGGATGTTTTGTGTAAATGAAAATTGTTTTCTGCGTTGTTGTGAAACTGTATGGATATGAGATTGAAGGCTTGGCCAGGCTGGGTATACTTTGGGCCTGTCTTTGGCCCACTATAGTTATTTTGTAATTCTGTAATTTATTCCACTCATTGGGTCTGTAATAATTCTGTAATAACGATTGGGGTGTTAGTAAAATTGGGAAAATGGGTTTATTCTAATATTTGCATGAACGGGTAGAAATCCTGCCTATAGGTGTTTAATTTTTTCAACATGTGCTACTCCTATGTTTTGATAGATAACCCGCCTATAGGACATGTGTGCTTAATTCATTTAACACATTCTACTCCTATGTATTTTGTTAGATACCATGCCTATAGGAAATAAAATGTCAACGACCAATCTTTCAATTTGCATTGCACCATATTCATTTGATATTATGACTATAGGATTACGTTAGCTCGTTCTACTGATATCCATCTAGAAATCATGCCTATAGGACATCAATTAGTTAATGTGTTGTTGTTATTATACTGCTCACCTAGAAAACATGCCTATAGGAGCCAAGTATAAAAAATCAGTTTCAGTTACTAATCGTTAGAAATCCTTCCTATAAGGTAATACCACTCGCTTTAAGTGTTAATATTGAACTTCCAACATTGTTTCGTCGGCACTACTAGAAAGCATGCCTATAGGATCAAACGAGGTAATTTTGATTCTTTCCAATGGTCATCACTGCCAACTACTGCGTAAATCACCTGGAATGTATATAGGTTTAATCGCTTATAATTTGTAATCAGCAGACAACTGTGTAGTCGCTTAGAAATTATATCTAAGGTAGCACTTCGTGTTTGAAACTGCTTGCATGTTTGAATTCCAAGGTCACATAGAAACCATGTCTATAGGGCATAATGACTTTAACTCCTCTCATGCTGAAACTGTCAAACGCCTAATTTGTTTGCATGCATTTGTTCTCTAAGTTTGGAGGCTAACTTGAGCCCTTAATTGCCTTTACATGAAGTCCAACTTGTTTTGTATGTTGCCTAGTTTTATCATTTTGAGAAACCTAAGTTAGGTCTAGAACCACCTAAAATAGAGGTCCAAACGCCTCATGGATCATAGGCAGGGAACATGTAGTGCACGCATAAGGCATGATTTAGAATCAACTAGCACGCTTTACGAAAAAAACTTAAAGATAGTAATTGGGTAGCAGGAGATGATAGTATGTTCCCGCTGAATAATATGAGTAACACCCCATATCGAGGGAGTTACGAAGTATTATTAATTTTGCATGGGTTGATCATTTAGGCTAAAAAACTTAGGACCCCCATCTTGTCTTAAAGTCAATTATTTGTATTTATTGGTAGACTTTTGATATAATTTCCCAAACCTCTTGTCTTTCCCTCTTGTTTTTGACTAAATCATATAATTCGAGTTCAGCCGGGACCCACAGTTGTGGACCTCGAGGAATGCCTAACACCTTCTCCTCGAGGTAATTTGAGACCTTACCCAATCTTTGGTGACGCAAACTGGTTAAACCAGAGTTATTTGAAAATAGGTGCCCTAACGCACTCAAACCTTTTAGGTAGAGACTCTCTCTTTTAACACTTTCCTTAAGAGAGTTGTCACGTGTCGAAATCCGATTTCGCGAGAAAAAGGGCGCGATAGCATGGCGACTCTGCTGGGGATATTTTTAGGCCTTTACCATAGCGAACTTGGCCTATATGAATTAGTCTCCTTTGATGAACGTGTTTCCTTGTTCTTTATTGTTACATGGATATCCCGCTACCGTTTTCCCTTTTTATGGCTACATGCACACCCTTTCCCCTATTTTCCATTTATTTGAATTCGTATTAATATGCAAATCTCTGCTTAATTTGGTTACAATATGTGTTTTCCTTTATTTTCTAGTCATGTTTACTTGCTCCAAATCATTTTTAAATTTTCTACATCATGTGTCTCCCTACCCCTACCCCTTTGCTTACTTTATTACAATTCTTTCACATTGCGCGAACTAACTTCTTCCTTGTTTTCCTTTATTTTCATGTCCTTACTCTCTATTTTAATACTACATTTACTATCTTCAACATGCAAAATACTTGACAACATGTTTAATCTTTACATAACTGCATGCTCCACATCATATTCCACTCGTGCGTAATTAATACCATAGCGGGGCTTGATGAGTGCGACTCTTCCTAAATCACCCTTTAAATTTGGAAAGGCTTATTTGTGGTAAAACTAGTCGACTAAAGGTGCAGTCAACGGTTCTGTGCCTTTCCCTCTCAAGTTGTCCACTTGAGTGTACTGGTCTAGACTCTTCTAGAAACACCCACTCTAATATTAAGTGTGCATGCATCATGTCTAAACCTAGTATGGGTTAGAACGTTGTCCGTGTAATAACCCTCTAAGGCTAGACTTGTACAAAGTCCGCCGGGATTTCCATGGTCCCAATGAACACAATCACGATCTGTGCATTATTTGGAGAAACGTGCCAATATGTTGATCATTAATGTGTAAATAGTCAAATTCGGAGGGGGAAAGGGCTAATTTTATTTATTTTGTAGAAATGAGGCATGAAGTCCCCAGGTTCGGCATGGTTTAAAATATCCCACATTTTTTGCTGGATTTGTGGGAAATCTCTCATCAAGTGACAAACATCATGTGAAAATAGTCCTCGAGAATTTACCTTCCTTGTTAGATATTCAGCCGAACAGTGTATTAATTGAGGCCGCCACCATGTTCTGGGATGAGAAGAGAGCCGTCTTCATTTTGGTGACACAGAAATAGCCCTGGTTTGTTGGTACCGGAAAACCGCATTTCTCGAGGTTTCCTAAATATAATGGGTTTTAGGAAAAATGATGAGTTAGTCTGTCTGAAGAAATCTTACATACCATTCGATTTCCTTTATGAGCGTTATGGGCATAGCAAGTCATATCGCCTTTATCAAGATGAGTTTTCCATCACTACTTTGGGTTGGACTCACCGCCGAGTTTCTTTATTTATTGTATGTTTTCCGGGGATGCTGATATTCCCAATACAAGGAGAAAGGATCCACACTCGCCTAGCTATGGTCACTAAGACCCTAATGGAAGGAATTGAGGGGCAAACTTACACTATTGTCCCAATGATCGTGGATGAGATGTACCGAGCCTTAGACCATTGCAAAAAGGGATATAGGCATTTCGAGGGTTGCAATCTGTTGCTACAAATATGGTTGTTGGAACATCTTCAGAGAGGACAATACCGTCAAGAATTTCTGCGATGACCCTGGAATGACCACATAGTTTATCACCATCCGAAGAGAATGACTGTTATCCCAGACAGGTTTGCACAATCGGGAAACACTATGAGTTGGGTACATTTCTTTAGAAATTTGACCGATGACAAAACATATTGGATGTTTGAGTGGTTCCCTAGCAGTGAATTCATCATCATATCGAGAGATGTTCCTCATCCAGTGCTAATCGGATCGAGGGGAATCTATCCTTATTCTCCTATCAGAGTCATGAGGCAAGCTAGGAGAAAACAGGTTATACCACGAGTTTCCAAAATGGTTCATTACAAAGCAGACTTACAAGGGAATGCCATTCCATTCAAGTTCGAGGCACATCACATGTGGCATCAAAATATTGTTGTGGAGAAGGATACCATCGAGCCAAATCGGTATCATGTCGGTCATGTGTACTTCTACCCATCGTGGTTGGTCAATGACATAATGGGAGAGGTCAAGCCAGGGGTTGATTAGAGTAATAGGGTGATAGACGATGATGTTGAAGCACAAGTCAAATACAGGAGGTTGCGCAAAAGGATCTTTGAAGCTGAGGCCAGGCATTTGGAACAACAAAAATTAGATATTGAAGCAATCAACGAATGGAGGGGAAACGCAACTCAGTCAACATAGAGGTTGGAGTATTTGAAGCAGGGTTTGATGGAACTTGAGGGAAAGATGAGGAAAAGAATCTCGATTTGTCGGAACATAGAGGGCGACGAAGGAGGACACCTAGAAAGGGTGTATCTACTGTTGGACATGCTCGACATAGGGAATCTGATTGATGGGGCAAAGAAAGCCAGACATGGAGAAGGCCCTCTGGGATGAAGTAGATTAGCAATGATTTTTACTTATTCTCTAGATTTCGATTGTAATAAGACAAATGCCACTGGTGACTCTTTATAATTATTGTCGTTTTAGTAGAGATTTGGTCCATTTATCATATTAATTAAATGACGCAGTTAGGCATTGAGTTTTCTCCAAATCCATATGTCGCTAGGCCTACCTCGGGCACAATAAGGTCCCCAAATTACGACGTAAATTTATAATCCTGCAATATGTGTTTAAATACCACAAATATCCTTTTAATACTCCTTACTGTCTTTTTACCTTTTGTTTTTCTTCCTTTTCTTTGTTTATTCCCATCCCCTAAGGTTGGTTCTTGCATACTGGCATCATTGGCATATCATACCAGATCTAGAGGTCCTCCTCCTCCCGGTGATCCTAAGAACAAAGGAAAAGCTAAGATGGACGATATGAGTGGTATCAGGAGCTGATCAAGAGGTTCACAAAGATAGAATTCAAACATCTTCCGAGGATTCAGAATGAGTTCGCAGATGCATTGGCCACTTTATCTTCCATGACACAACACCAAAACAAGAATTTCATCGATCCTATCTCAATTGGAATTCATAAGCAGCCATATTATTGTGCTCATATTGAAGAGATTGATGGAAATCCGTTGTTCCACGACATCAGGGAATACTTTGCAAAGGGAGAATATCCAGATCACTCTACCCATACTCAGAAGCGCACACATCGAAGGTTAGCCAACTACTTCTTTCAAAGCGGAGGAATTCTGTATAGAAGGACTCGAGACCTAGGATTATTACGGTGTGTCGACGCCAAGGAGGAATCCATATTGCTCGAGGAAATACATGCAGGAACCTGGGTACCGCACATGAATGGGTTCACCTTAGCCAAAAAGATACTAAGAGCGGGGTATTCCTGGATGAATATGGAAACAAACTACATCAAGTATGTTCAGAAGTGCCACCAATGCCAGATACAGGCTGACATGATATGAGTACCACCTAATGAACTCAACACAAGAAGTTTGCCCTGGCCTTTCTTGGCTTGGGGAATGGATGTCATTGGCCCGATCGAACCTGATGCTTCAAATGAGCATAGATTCATTTTAGTGGCTATAGACTACTTCACAAAATGGGTTGAAGCCACATCTTACAAAGCTGTAACTAAGAAGGTTGTAGTAGATTTTGTTCGACACAACATTGTTTGTTGGTTCCGAGTACCAGAGTCAATCATCACTAATAACACCGCCAATTTCAATAGTGATATGTGTGAATCCTTCAAGATCAAGCATAATAACTCCACAACATACAAGCCGCAAATGAATGGAGCCGTAGAAGCCACCACCAACAACATCAAGAAGATATTGAGGAAATTAGTAGTGAATTACAAACAATGTCATGAGAAGCTACCATTTCCTCTGCTCAGATATCGCACCACATTTCACAAATAAACTGGGGCAACTCCCTACCTATTGGTTTATGGTACTGAGGCGGTTATTATGGCCGCAGTAGAAATCCCTTCTCTATGAATTATATAAGAAGCTGAGCTTAGCGGTGCACAATGGGTACGGAGCCGCTATGAACAACTAGCTCTCATTGATGGGAATAGAATGAATGCGGTATGGAACCATCAACTCTACTATAATAGAATGAAAAGAGCTTTCAACAAAAAAGTCAGACCAAGGCAATTCAGGTTGTGGCAATTGGTGCTAAAGAAAATCTTCCCACATCAAGATGAAGCCAAGGGGAAATTTTCACCCAATTGGCAAGGTCTCTACATGGTTCATCAGATACTAACAAAAGGAGCACTTATAGTTGCAGAAATGGATGGAGAGATTTGGCCAAAACCTGTAAAACAGACGCAATCAAGAGACACTATGTTAGGATTGTTTGCATTTTTTCATTTGATGTAACTGAACTACGCTTTGACCTGATTCCTGTTTAAGAGGGGATACGTAGGCAGCCCTGTGGGTTCGGTCACATCTTAATAAAATCTTCATTTTCCCTTGATCATAAACTGGGGCAAGATGGCAAGTTCAGCCGACTTCGTCATGTATGGAACAGCCAAAGAACGTGTTGTCAAAAGTATGCACTTAAACTAGGGCATAATTTTGAGGAGGACCCTCAAAATTCTAAAGCAAGGAGGTTTCAATGTCACTAAATGCGTTACAGTCACCGGTTCATCTAAATTATTTGACCTTACGTACTATAATACATTTCAAACAACTATATTTCTGCAAATAATTTGTCAAATGCATACATATTTTCGAAAACATTGTTTCTATGACAGCAAGATGTTATCTAGGGTAACTCAAGTAGGACCTCAAGACAAGAGTGAAGGAAAAGCAAGAAGTCAAGAGAACGAACCAACCTTCCCTCGCAAATTTCACAATTTTTCTTTGAATGTAGGTACGATAAACACAACAGTAATATTTGCGAATACATATATGCAACAAATCACTACATTCATGACGACAAGTTGTCAAACACAAACACATACAGCTAAGAGATACTTCATCATTTTTCTTGCATAAGGATAAATACGACCTTTCCCTGCATGAGACTAAGCATTGTCTCTGTTTCCTGCATGGGGCTAAGCATTGCCTTAGTAATTGCGTAAGGCTAAGCATTGTCTTTCTTTGCATGAGACTAAGCATTGTCTCCACATTCTCTGCATGAGACTAAGCCATGTCTCCTTTCCTATGCATGAGACTAAGCATTGTCTCCACTTCTTGCATGAGGCTAAGAATTACCTCTGTAATTGCACAAGGCTAGGCACTTCCTTTCCTTACATGAGACTAAGCATTGTCTATGTTTCTTGCATGAGGCTAAACATTGACTCTGTAATTGCATAAGACTAAGCACTACCTTTTCTTTGCATGAGACTAAGCATTGTCTCCCCTTTCTCTGCATGAGACTAAGCCATGTCTCCCTTCCTCTGAATGAGATTAAGAATTGTCTCTACTTCTTGCATGAAGCTAAGTATTTCCTCTGTAATTGTATAAGGCTATGAACTTCCTTTCCTCGCATAAGACTAAGTATTGTCTCTGTTTCCTGCATGGGGCTAAGCATTGCCTCCGTAATTGAATAAGGCTAAGCACTGCCTTTTCTTTGCATGAGATTAAGCATTGTCTCCCCTTTCTCTGCATGAGACTAAGCCATGTCTCCCATCCTCTGCATGAGACTACGCACTATCTCCACTTCTTGCATGAGGCTAAGCATTGCCTTTTTAATTTCATAAGGATAAGCATTTCCTTTTCTTTGCATAGGACCAAAACACTGTCTCCACTACACAACATAAGGCCAAACACTATCCCCTTTATTTACATAGGACTAAGCACTGCCCTCATCTCATACAAGACTGAGCCTGGACTTGTCTCGTCCTCGCATAGACCAAGCATCATATCTTTGCATTTCATAGGCTGAAACATCGTCATTTTTGTTCGAAGGCGTCATAGTCCGGAGGCACTATCCTCATAGCCAGGAGACACCATTCCATGGCCTGAGGATCTCTTGAAACTGCACACCATTATTCAAAGGCGTCATAGTCCAAAGGCACCATCTACATGACCTGAGGGCACCATTTCATGGCCTGCCAATTCCTTATCATATGCTTCATGGCCCAGGACATCATGGTCTAAGGACATCATCCTCAGCGTCCAAATACAACCTTCATGGTACAAAGGGAATTTGCATCACATTTAAATTTTTGCAATAACCTATATATGTTCGTATGCACCATGTTTTTAGTTTTGCAGGTAACTCGGGAGGTAGATGTTATGCAAAAAGGAGCAATCTTCGCTCCGATTTTTTTTCACAACCTTCACATCATTTGACTGCTTCAAACATAACTTACGATCCATAATTGCCTAACTTTTACTCTATGACTGTTCAGATATTTGCCTTGTGATACACCTGTAACGTTCATTTCACATTCATGACTCCACCTAAAATTGTCCGTTACTTACAAAACTATCCTACCCAAAAAAACCTTTTCGAAACATGTAACCATTCTTATCACAACTCCATCGATTTCACTCGTTGTTGGATCCAGAACTACAGATGGCCTGATTCCCGTAACACCAGGGATATATAGGCAACTCACGAACCAGGGTTCGACCCCATTTTTCATCATTCCCGAGTAAAGAGGGGCAGTTGTTGATACCAATTTCGCCCTCATATTTTTCAAATAGTATATATACTTTAAAAATATCATTCTGCATTATTATTTAATTTACAAGATTTATACTAATTTTTCATAATTTTTAAAACTTTAAAATTGACTTTATTGCATTTAAATTACTTGAATATTTATTAATTACCTTTTTAACTTACTTTGTGATGACTTAATCATCAAAATTTATTATTAGTATCTATATATGTGCTTCATAATATTTTTACTTTGTCTTATATAATTACATTTGCAGTTTTGAGCTATTTATGCATTTTTAGCAATAATAGCTTACACTTTACAATTAATTGCATTTATCATTTTATTTATGGTCAAAACAATTATTTATGATCTTTAGATATTATATTAAAATATTAAGTTGTATAAATAGAATTTTTATATTTATTTAGTTGTTTTATTAAAAAAAATTAATTTCTTATATTTAAAATCTAGCCCAAAACGGGCCGAATTTCGGACCTAATTCACCAACCCACACTCTGAACTCCAGCCTAATAACCCCTATCCCAATACCAGTGACCACTACCCCCATACTCGTCCACTAACCTGATACACCTCTCATTAAATCCTGGTTGTTGATCTTGGGAGATCAACGACACATATGTCATCTCCCTCTTCTAATTAACCTCACCCCAAACCCTAGCCTTATTTTACCCGTTCGACCGCCTCTATACGCTACTTACAGGATGATGATTTTACTTAGTATTTGCCTCGCTTTTGGAAAATACCAGTCTCTGAATCAAGGGAAATCGGCTTCACCCTTAGATATTTGGACGATATATCGTCTACATGCATCATGGCAAGGTCACATGGGTCTGATTTACCAAGATCTTCAACAAATCTTTGATTCCGGTCAAGCTAGGGTTTTTGTTGATTTTTTATTTCCTAATTTGGTTCTTAAACGATTCTGCATGCTCTTCTTTCTTTATTTTGTGCTTGATTGGTTATATTTCCTTATTTGTTTGTTCAATTTCTACTACTATATAGGACCTTCCCCTAATCCGCCTCAACAAGACCTAATTTTGACTATTATTACTCTCACAATTCTCTCCTCTCACTCGTTCACTTCTTCTGAGACACTTGAATATTTTCTGGAATCGCCTTAAGAACTATCCCCTCACTCTCACTTATTCAATACTATCCTGAAATTGAGCTCTTGGTCGGCCGGAAGCTAAGGCACCATATTTTGCCGACCCTCTCCAGTGCAAGCACTGGTCGGGGTCCATTTCGAGGCCCTTGTGAACTCTGAAGCACTGAGTGTTTGGGGTCTTTCATCACTCACCTAAATTGTTGTTGTTTATGAGATTTTCTTTATTCGTCTGTTTGCAACTGGTTAGTGCCCTGTCATCTAGTAACTTTACTTATTTTTGTTTGTGTTATGCGTACTAGTGTTGTTTAGATTTCTCTGAGTTAATTTTGATATTATGCTACTGTATGTACAATTTTGCTTGTTTTAGAACCACTCTGTAGTTTCACTAGCTTCAATCTTGTGCAAGTTTGATGTTGACTCACATGAGGATAGCTAAGTTGATTCATGATTATTTCCTTGCTTTGCTAAAACCCTTTTGAGACTATGTTCTTGCTCAAGTTACTCTCTTCATGTTGAATCCTCCTATGTGTAATTTGATATTTCTCTGAAAGTTTTGCGACAATAATTTCTAAGTGCTTAGCTTAATATATCAGCCTTAGTGCATGCCCGTTATAAGTGTCCATCTTGATTAATTGCTCGCCTTCATGTTTAAGTGTAGACTGGTCTATTTTTTGTCATGACGAGGATGGTTTGGAAGAATAACACTATGATTTGTTGAGGATTTGGGAAACGGCCATGGTCGGGCGAGTGGATCCTTTTAAGGGATCAATGCATTCCTAGAACCCATTGGAGTGTGTCTTTTCTAAGACCTTCATGTATAAACTGCCACTTCTCTAAACTGCATGTGATTATATGAATTCTATATGCAATACTGTTACAATTCCTAGGAAAATTTGTTCTTTTTCTTTTCGTATGTTCACTTATCATTTCAAGACTCCTAGCGTGAAATCTGATATATGCCTAATATGTTCCATCTTTATTCGTGCGATGCCTACTTGCCTTAGTAATGCTCATTTGTTGAATGTCAAACCTTATGTGATGGTTGGTATTTACATGAACAGTTCACATGTTAAGCCTTACAAATTAGTTGTCCTTAGTAGGCTCTTATGTTGAAGTTTCTATGTTAAGTCTATGTAGTCTTTCCCATGAAACTGCTAGATTCCCATGTTTGAACCCCTATTTAAGCCTCCTTAGAATAGTTTCTGACCAGGTTAATTTCTGAAAATTAGTTTGAAGAAAATCCTACTGCTGTTAAACTCTGTTTCTGGTGTGATAAACATGAATTGGCCTCATATGTGTCCCCAATTTGAGCAAGACCTTACTTAAAATAGTTTATTTGTTGCAGTTTGAGACTAGTTCTGTTACTTGTGTGTCTAAACTTAGCATCCCTTAGCTTATCCATTAGCATCGTTTGGTCCTGGTATGTTGGGTATGCCTTTGTTCTTGAGGTTTTCGAGGTATACTGGCTGCGCTTGGAGTTTGGGCCTACTATCTGCATGAAGACATGAGCCTATTCAAAAACCTAGATATACTGTTGGGTTATCCTCTATTGTGTTTGGACTTGTAATATTTAATAGTAATCTGTATTAGCTTGTAAAATTGAATGATTGGGAAATTAGTAAAAAGGGAGTTGGTTGTTCTAATACTTGTATGAAAGGGAAGAAGCTCTACTTGCTGTTTAGCGTATTTTATTTCTATACACTGATAGACATCATGCCTATAAAAGTCATGCACACACTTTACTTAACTTTTCAAACATGTTGGTTCCGATATCTGCTACACATGTTCCATGTGTGTTATTCAACTATCTTAGAGAACATGATATAGGGCATAGCAATGTAATATTTTTCACTGACCTAGATACCATGCCTATTGGACTTCAAATAATCCATCTATCAATTACGTCAATTATTTTGGTGCAATTCTCTTATAGATATCATGGCTATAGGGTTTTCTATTACACTATCGCCTGTTTAAGATGCATGCTTATAAAACCAGCATTAATAATTCAGAACTATGATTGTTTTCACTAACATTTTACGCATAAATGATTAGATATCATGACTACTGGACTTACAACATTCGATTTGTCTACGCATTAATCCAGAAGTTACTACTTTTCCTATGTATTACTAGAAATCAGAATCACTTAGAAATCGTGCCTATAGGATTTATAATGATTTAATCTGTCCGTACATTAGCCTAAAAAATTCAACATTACCTGTTTGATACTGGAATCATATAGAGACCATGCCTATAGGATCAAAGGACTCTAAGTCTTAAGTTCGAAAATGTTCCATTGTTTAAATCTAAAAATCAGTCGATGTGCTTCTTTTTTTATGTGTGGAGGCTAATATGAGCCACTTTTTATTGTTATATGCAGTCCTATTTGTTTTGTATGCGCGATTAGTTTTCATCAATTTTGTGTAGCCTAAGTAAGTCTAGAACCACCCAAATAGAGGTCCAAAGCCTCCTGGACAATAGGCATGGGACGGGTAGTGCACCCATAGAACACGACTTAGAATCGAATATAATAGTTGGGTAGTCGGAGATGATAGTCTGTGCTCGCTGAATAATATGTACAACTCCAATATAAAAGGAGTTACAAAGTATTATTTATGTTGCGGGGGGTTATCCTTTAGGCTAAAAAACTTAGGACCCCTTCCCCTCTTATATCTATGCTATTCATACTTAGTCATTTAATATAGACCAATGTAGTTGTATCCTTAGAGTCATACTAAGATTTGTACTAATTCTCGTTCTGTTATAATGAAATTCTTCTCCCTTTATATTCTCTTTTGTTTATTTGATCGTCTAGCCTAATTACATAATCCACATAGTCTTATGTTCGACAGGGACCCATAGTTGTGGATCCCGAAGACTGCCTAACACCTTCTCTTGGGGTAATTTGAGCACTTACCCGATCTTTGGTGTTCTTGACTAGTAAAACAAGAGTTATTTGCACAATGGTTGCCCTCACGCACCTCAAAATCGTTAGGTGGCGACTCTTATCTTTTAACACCCTACCCCTTCATTTAAAAGAGTTCTCACATGTCAAAGCCTGATTTTGCGAGAAAACGGGGCGCGACACCTAACATCCACTTGATAAGCAAACCAACATTAGCACAAGGATTAAAAAAGTTTAACAACTAAAGACACATTATTAAGGATAAAAGAGTGATATCTCATCAAATATATAATAGATCTACAACCATCGCTGACTAAGACTATTCCCAAAATTTGGTGTCACTAGTACACATGAGCCACTAGTAATGCTAAATACAAGTTTGCAATGGAGAGTACAATATTGTTTGGTTGTAACAACCCGGTTGGTCATTTTGAGCATTGGACTTTCGTTCGGTGGTTTGAGTTCTTGAGTAGCTTCATATGATGTATTATGACTTGCGTGTATGTTGATTTCGATGTTCGGGAGGTTTGAGATTGATTTGGAGGATAAATTTTTATTTTTTGAGGCTTAAGTTGAAGAGCTAACCAATGTTTGACTTTTATGTAACCGGTATCGGATTCCTCATTTGACGATTCAGGCTTATTGACCCATGAAAGAATCTCGCCTTTTAATAAATCAAAATAATAATGACACACACAACTAATAATAATTATATCAAGATTAAGAATTTAAGTACATTGAATGGACTAGAGAAATTATTTATTAAGTTAGTATAAAATACTTATCTCTAATTTATCCATTCAACACATACAATGTACTAGCACAATAAGTCGGAATTAAACCATTCCCATAATCAAGATAAATTATATTTAATCTTGTGCTACAATCATTCCGATGGTGTGTCCAATTCCATCATTAGCTTGTGAACATAAACTTTATGACTTATAAGAGCCGATGATTTAATCTTTCATGTATAAACTAAACTCTATACACTAAATCATCTACTATATAAACAATGGACACACAGACAAATACATGATCTATTTAAAATAAACTTTATTGAATTGAATAAACGAATAAATAATTATTCCATAAAGAATATTATAATAACTTCGCATGGCTTATAGTATATCCTAACAGCTACAATATATCTTCCAATCCTTGGCATCGGCGCACTGAAATCCTCTGATATATGTTCTCGTCCCTCGACAACTTTTCTTGTGTGAATATACTAACCGATCGCGAAGCAAGAAAATTCAGTAAGTGTATTCAAATTTTAAATGTCACGACCCCAAATTCACTAGTCGTGATGAAACCAAACTCAACCTGCTAGGTAAGCCATCTAATAACTATCAAATCCAATAATATTAACAAGACAATTAAACAAAAGGAATTATCTGAATCTTATACATTTCCCAAGGACTGGTAATACAAATCATGAGGTTCTAAGAATAGAGTTTACAAATTTGAAAGGAAGTAAATACATAATCTGCTTCAAAAGTACATAAATAGAGTTTTATAGATCTAAGGCTACCATGAACAAGAGGTGGCTATAACTGGAATGCATGTACATCTTCAATTCCAGCTCCCATCGAACACAACAACATCAACAACCAACTTCTGTACGCAAGATGCAGAAGTGCAGTATGTGTACAGCTGACCCCATGTACTCAATAAGCAACAAACCTAACCATAGGTTGAAAGTAGTGATGAGCTGTAACCTAGGTTGGGTCCAACTCAATAACCAATAGAAAATCATAACAATGCAAGGCAAGTAAATAAAGAAGTAACTCGGAATTTAAAATCTTCATCTTATTCATAGTTCCCGAAAATAGTTCTGCTTTTAAAATATATCAGTGAAAGCCCAATCCTTTACCAAAATCGTCGTAAAATATGAGATAGTTCGAAAACTATAATTTTTCCAACAATCCTTACACCATAAATAAGATGTTTCATTTTCTTTCCAGATAGCGAGTGTGAAATACCCCTCTATGCCCAAATATCAATATGTGTGAAAAAGTCATGAATGACGTGATACCGTACAGTATGAGGAAAATGCATCTCTATGCATGTATGTCATGTGTGCATGTCAATGCTATGTATCTCGGAGATGAACTCATGTACTCACACTCTCAGAGTACTCAATCTCACTGGATCATACTTTCCACTCATCATGCTCAATCCCTAAGTACTGTATATGGATAATCCGGCCCAGAGAAGATTCATCCCGGAATATATATGCGTCCACTGACCAACAGCACTTAGTACTAAGTAGGGAAAATCCATCCCGTGGGGAAGATCCATCCCCATTTATATAAATGTTTCGGACAAGATCCATCCCTCAATATAATCAACCACGCTCACTGGGTGTTTGTGCAGACTCCGGAGGGGCTTCTTCAGCCCAAGCGCTATATTTGACTTTTGAGTAAATGAGATCAGAATCTGGATTTGAAGGTTCCAACAGGTTTCTATGATGATTTTGGACATGGGCGTATGTCCGGATCAGGTTTTGGATGACCCGGGAGCATTTCGGCGCCTATTGTGGAAAGTTGGCATTTTGTAAAATTTTCATAAATTTGGGTTGAAATGTATTTTAATGTTGTCGATGTCCGTTTGGAATTCAAAGCCTGGGAATAGTTCTGTATGGTGATTGTGGTCTTAGGAGCGCGTCCGGATGTTGATTTGGAGGTTCGTAGGTCATTTTGGGGTCATTTGGCAAAAGTTGGAAATTTGAAGGTTTTTGAAAAGTTTGACCGGGAGTGTACTTTTTGATATCAGGTCGGATCTTGATTCCGGAAGTTGGAATAGGTTTGTGATGTCATTTGAGACGTGTGTTCAAAATTTGAAGTTGTTCCGGATTGATTTGATATGTTTCGACACAAGATATAAAATTTGGAAATTTGGAAATTTATAAGAGATATTCAAGGCATGATTCATGATTTTGATGTTGTTTGACGTGTTTTGAGGCTTCGACTAAGTTTTTATTGTGTTTTGGGGCTGGTTTGTATAGTTGTATGGGGTCCTGGGGGCCTCTGGTGTGTTTCAGAGGTGATTGGTTTTGCGCTCCTATTTGATGTTTCAGCATCATTTCATTGGGCATAAAGGGAACTATATTGAGAAAAAGACATTTGATTTGTGATTGGATTGAATCATTAAATCTAAATCGTAATTATGGAGCCATAGCAACAAGAATCGTCTAATTCTGATGTCGTATGAGAGAGTTATGCCCAATTTCGTGTCGGAAAAGATTGTTGGTTTCAGGTGCGGACTTTGTTCTTCGCGAACGTGAAGAAGAAAATTTGGGTTGACGGTCAATGCGAAAAATTTCTCTTCGCGAACGCGATGAAGAAAAATCATCTGGATAGTGTTTTAAACTGAGAATTTAGTATTTTGGGCATATCTTGAGTTCTAGAGCTCCGTTTGAGGTGATTTTTACGGTGTTATTCTCGTATCAACAAGGGGTAAATGTATGACCATTATTTTGATGTTTCTCCATGATTATTTTTGTTGGTTATTATTTTTATCCGTGTATGGATTGTAGAAATTGGGATTTTGAGCCCCAAAATTGAGAAATGGTAAATCCTTGATTTGTGGGTCGATTCACGGATGAAATTGAATGATTTTATGGATATAGACCATATGAGTTTTGGGTAATATTTTTTTCGAAAATTTTCGGAATCTGGGCACGTGGGCCTGAGAGTTGACTTTATTGACTTTTCGAGCAGAGTTGGGAATTGTTATAAATTGATTTATTATGAGTATTAGAGTATATTTTTATTGGTTTGCACATTGTTTGATTAGTTTTGGAGCGACGGGCATCGATTTGAGGTGTTAGAGTGGCGTTAGAGCCGGTTATGGAACTTCGGAGCGAGGTAAATCTCCTGTCTAACTCTGTGAGGGGAAAAATACCCTTAGGTGATATATTTATTATGTGCAACTTATTGCGGGGACTATGTACGCACGAGGTGATGGGAGTGCGTACATAGTTAGATTAATGTTATTATCGGGGTAGACTTAGGTTCACATCATGTTGTTCTTGTACTATAGGGATTATCATTGCTCGTTTAATTCTTTTATTTCGCATTACGACTTGATTCAATACATGCGTAGAGTGATAGACTTGCTATTGTAGAGTTTTTTGCGAGTTTCATGATTTTACCACGAAATAATANGACATGCGTAGAGTGATAGACTTGCTATTGTAGAGTTTTTCACGAGTTTCATGATTTTACTACGAAATAATGGTGTTCGTCTTACGGATTTCTCACGCGTTATGTGTTTTCGTCGAATAATTTTCCTTAAAACTTATAACTCACATGTTTATTCGTGAGTGGGGGTCAAAGACTCGTTTAAGCTTCTTATTCTAATGGGATCGGGACGTTTGCCTCGGCATGATTTATGCACCACACTCTCATGGGAGCGGGACATTCGCCTCAGCAGTTTAATAAATGCATCTATGATTCGTGTCATTCGACCCTTGGCAGTGCACAAATTAGGATGGGATTGGTCCATACGCCTCACATTTCTATAAAATATCCTCATTAAATCATGCGTAATATTTGGTAAGAAGCCAATGTACTTGTGAGTTTTTTGTTCGAATTGAATTATAACAACCTATTTGGTGAGTTCCATTATATATATATGCTCCAATTGAGGAGGAATTTGCTAATTGAGAGATTGGGTTTATTGTAAAGAGGAGAATCATACCACATATTTACACTTGTTTGTTTCATTTATTTACTCTGCCTCATATTTGTTCACCTCCTTACTGTACCTGATACTATTGGACCACTAGTGAGTGTCGATGTCTACCCCTCGTCACTACTCATCCGGGGCTAGGCTAGATACTTAATGGATACACGTCGATTTACGTACTCATACTACACTTGCTGCACATTTTTTTGCAGGTACATTTATGTTCGGTGGTCCTTTGGGTGTGGAGGCGCGGATGATGCGGGGACTTGAAGCGATCTGCATTTCAGGTTACGGTTCGTAGCCAGCAGAGTCTCCCTCAGAGCTATTTATATTTTCCTGTCCAATTTGTATTCCGGACAGATGATGTATTTTATTTTACTCCTTAATTGATGCTCATGCATTTGTGACATCGAGTTTTAGGTGCTTACGGGTTATTCATTAATGTAGTTGCGAAAAATATTTTCATTCACTTTGTAAATCCCATTTTGTACAATTTAATTAAAGAAAATTATGATTTCAAATACTAATATGAGTAATTAAGATAATCATTTATTGTTGGCTCGCCTGACAACGCTGTTAGGCAGCATCACGACCTTTAATGGATTTTGGATCGTGACAACAATGTAATACCTGAATATGAGTGCGCCAATCATTAACCGTGCATGGCTTGTTTTTGTAGTTTAAATCGATCACATTCTGATAGGAACCCTAAATTAAGCAATAAACTTTCTTTATGACTATATAGCACCAGACACTTTTTTGAAATTGAGTAAGATAAATAGCAATCATGCAAATAAAATAGTCAGTGACATGATTTACATATTTATCAAACCTTTTATAGTAGTTATATGTTTTGGGTAAATATATACAATATCATAATAACTAGCTTGTGTCACGTTACCACCAAAGGATGTACTGCACTGGTTAGGATCGCTCCTCCCTTAACCAGAGGTCTCGGGTTTGAGCCCTGAGTATGGAAAATCATTGGTAGGGAGCGATACCCTTAATGGGCCCCTACCTGGAGCGAATCCGGATATAGTCAGGCTCCAATGCGGGTACCAGACACCGGACCCCAAATCTACTAGTCGTGATGGCACCTAACCCCACCCGCTAGGTAAGCCAATTAATAATTATCTAATTTCAATAATATTAACAAGACAGTAAAGTAAAGAAATTATCTATCTTTTATACACTTCCCAAGGACTGGTAGTAGAAATCATGATCTTCTAAGAATAGAATTTACAAAGTTGAAATGAAATAATACATCGTCTATTTGAAAAGTACATAAACAGAGTTTTATAGATCTAGAGCTACCACGAACAAGGGGCAGCTACAACTGGGACGTAGGTACATCTTCAATCCAGCTCCCATCGAACACAACAACGCCAGGAACCAGCATTTGCACGCAAGGTGCAGAGTGTAGTATGAGTACAACCTACGCTACGTACTCAGTAAGTAATAAAACCTAACCTTAGGTTGAAAGCAGTGACGAGATAATACAAGGTCGGGTCCAATATCAATATTCCACAACAATACATAACAGCATACTACAAGTAATAAAAGAGGTATCTCAGAAGTAAAAGGCTCAGCTCATTCACAGTTCCAGTAAATAGGCATGCTTATAAAATATCTTAGTGAAAACTCAAATCTTTTACCGATAATGCCAAATTACGTGTAAGTTTGAAAATTGTAATTTTCCAAATATCATTTCCACAATAAATAAGATGTTTCATTTTCTTTCCAATTAACAAATGTAAAATACCTCTCTATTGTTATGCCCCATATTTTCGTACGTGAGAGTACGTGATAAGTAAATTGATGGTGGCATGACCCCAAATTTCCACCGTCGGATCGTGATGGCGCCTAACATCACACTTGCTATGCAACCAACATAGAGGTTATTTAGCCAATTCTCTTACATGTAGGTGATTATCAGTAAACAACTATAATAAGTCGAAATGAACACGAAAATAAGTAAATAACAATATTGAATATATACTATTACTACCCAGAATCCATAGTCACAATTCACGAACAACACTAAGATTTTCTACAAGTATTCGTCCAAAAGGAAATACAATTGTTTGTGAAACAAGGAAAACCATTAAGTATGAGGGTATAGAAGGGGACGCCAGGGTATCAGTACTGGTAAGTTCCGAGTATAACCTCAACGAAGGTGTAACGAGGCTACAATGGGACACTCACATTATAAGTTGCATACAGTGGATGATAAGACAGAAAAAAAAGAAGAATAACGTAAAAGTAGTAACTTGCAAGAAATAAATACAGAACCCAACATTTCTCATCAGAGTTCAACTATAACCAATCCTTAAGTGAAATACCAAACTACTGGACAACTTACACAGCCAAAGAAGGAAGATAAACACATAGATTGTTGCGGCGCGCAACCCGATCACACCGTACATATCACAACCATCGTTATTCCTTCTTAATATCATAAATAACAAAATATAGATAAAATGTTGCGGCGTGCAACCCAATCCCACCATGTCATAATAAACACAATCACGATTCACCCTTATATCACCACATTCCACGGTGTGCAACCCGATCCCACCATATAATAGCAATTCACTCTTATTCCTCCTCAATATATTACCATTATTCCACCTATTGCAGCGTGCAACCCGATCCCACCATATCTATATCAATTACACAGGAAATATAGATGTTCCACAAATTAACACAAGACCTTTCTCAATATTTAATCTTCAGAACAAGGCAAATGGAAACCTTATACTCAATAAAACTCTGCTAAGGTAATACTACTCAGCAAGACCAAATCCAGAATATCACTAAAACCCAATTAAGAACATTTTAAGTAAATAATAGGGAACAAGTAAACTACGGCACAACAATTATCTTCAACAAGGAGAAACAATATTAACATGTAGCAATTAGACATGGAGATACAAGTAGGCATGTAACAATCAAAGTAGGGGAGAAACAATATAAAGAGAACGGAAAGTAACAAGAAAAACAGATAAATTGGCGGTGCATAAGTACTCGTCACCTCACATATACGCCGTTCACATGATTGTTCATATAGCAATTAAGGCAAAGATTCATAATCGCTCAAGTCAAGGTTAGACACAACACTTACCTAGATCCACTGGCATACTGCTCAATTACCACTTTCCCTCTAGTTTCCACCTCCAAACCATTCGTATATATCCATTAACTTAATAACATCAAATATTGCTAAAGAAATCAATTTCAATACATAAATTTAGATTTCACAAACTTTCCCCCAAAAAGTCAAAAAATCGACCCTAGGCGCGGTTGGTCAAAACTCGAAGTTCGGATCAAAACCCATTCACCTATTCACCCTCGAGCCCGAATATGCAACAAGTTTTGAAATCAGGCCCCAATGAGGTCTAAATTCAAGTTTCCCAAAAATCTTTAATTCTTCCCAAACCCGCAATTTCTACCATAGAAATCCATAGATTTTAGGTTGGAAATTCATGAAATGTGATGGGAGATTGAAAGAAAGTGGGTTAGGATCACTTACCAAAGTTTTGGGGAAAATTTGTCTCGGAGAAATCGCCTCTAGAGTTCTAGGATTTGAAAAGTTGAGAAATGGACCAAAATCCCGTCTAAAAATCATTTTGATGAGTTGCAGGTGTCGCATTTGCGACCTGGGGTTAGCAAATGCGAGCCCCGCAAATGCAAAGAACCTATCGCAAATGCGAAGGTCTCCCATTCCTGCTATCTTCGCAAATGCGAAGAAAGTCTCGCAAATGCAAGCATGGTCATTTTCACAAAAGCGACCATTTGATCGCAAATGCGATCACTGCCTCCCCCTTCCCTGTTTGCAAATGCGAAGAGATTGATCGCAAATGCGAAGACTATGAGGCCAACTATTCTTCTCAAATGCGAGAAATATCTTACAAATGCGAAACTTGCAGGGTTCGCAATTGCAATGCCTGATCTCGCAAATGCGAGATCAGAGGCCTGCACCAGATCAGTTACACCAGCAGTGGTTCAAAGTCACAATTTCACTCCGTAGCCTATCCGAAACTCAACCAAGCCCTCGGGGCTCCAAACCAAAAATGCACACAAGTCTAAAAACATCATACGAACTTGCTCACGAGATCAAATTGCCAAAATAACACCTAGAACTACGAATTTAACCCCAAATCAGATGAAATTTTCAAACTGACTCGCTCGATCAAATCATCAAAATAACACCTAGAACTACAAATGTAACCCCGAATCAAAAAATACTTTTCAAATACACACTTTACTGATAATACAATACGCTAACTCTAAAACGCTCTGTTCTCTCTCCTAGTTAGGCGATCACTGTGCGATTGCTGCCATGGCCAATTTGGCCGGCAGCCAGCCTTCTTCTCCGGCTGGTTATCCCCCTCTCACCCTTGACCAGCCCCCAGCGACCACCAACAACAATATCCAACCACTAGAGTACTTTAAAATCCTAAAACCATCGACTTTAAACAGTCCCATGCAGGAATGTGTGAATTCTGTCAAACCTATTCCTCCACGTCGATCCAGTATGCTCAATGAACAACCTACTGTAAAGTTTACTGAAGCAAAAGTCCAACGAATAAATGTATTGAAGGTTTACAATACGCAGTAGTATGTAAATTTTCATATGGATGGCCCGAGCTTAATGAATTACGTCGAATTATTCCTATTCAATGTGGAATTAAAGGAGAGTGCAATATTGGATATCTTTGCGATAGGCATGTGCTAATAAGAATGAAATTATGGAAAGACTCCATTGGTTTTATGTCTAAAAGCATTTACTATATTAAGGATAAATTTGGCTATGAATTTCAGTTGCGAACATTGATTTACGATCACAAATTTAAAGTTGGAGAAGAGACACCAAAGGTAATGGCATGGATTTCCTTTCTGAACTTGTTGCCAACTTTTTTTGTGAAAGAATGTTTGTTTGCATTGGATTTTGTAGTTGGTAAGCCGGTTCATCTAGATTTGGAAATAGTTAATAAAACTAGTCCAAGTTGCGCGGGTGTTAAAGTGTTAGTTGATCTTTTAGCTGACCTACCAAAGAAAGTTCGTATGGATATCGAGAATGAATTAACGGGGGAAGTGAGAACTGAATGGGTAACTATCAAGTATGATTATTTACCTAAATATTGTAGGGAGTGCAAATTACAGGGCCATGATGTGATGGAATGTTGGAGGCTACATCCTGAATTAATGGAGAACAAGGTTACTGAAACTTATGATGTGAATGGGTCTGGAAAAAAAATCGAACAGGCTACTGCCTCAGCAAATGTGAATCAACAAGGTGCTTTAATGGTTTTTTCGAGTGGAAAGGTCATACGTAATGTAACTGGTAATGGAAAAGAACAGTGGAAGGAGGTAAAGGATAATCGAGGTAAGAAGGTTGCTAATCAAAATGGAATAACAATAACTACTGAAAAGGAAATAGTTCCAGTAAATCATGGTGAAAGAAAGCATGTGCAAGTGGGAAACAAATTTGCATTATTGGAGATTGATAATTGTGTGAATGATGATGATAATGGAAGACAAAAACAAGTTCAAACTGTGGAAACTACTGATGTATCTTCAAAGGATGTACAGAATAGACAATTAGCAGTAGTTGATGAAGTTCAAGAAGTAATCCAGATTGAGAAAGATTCACCTACAAATGTAGGAAGAAAGGGTGCAAGTCCTAAAGTTACTGGTAATTTTTATCCCACAAAAACAGAAATTCAGATTGCAAAAGAAGGTGCTCCTAATCCACATAGAGGAAACAACGAAGAATTAATGAATGGTGAATCAACAGCTGCATGGGTGCAGAAAGCATTTGCAGGACAGGTTGCTGGTACCAACACTTCATGTCAAGACATCCCATCTCAAGACACAAGAGTTAAAGGAGAGTTAGCAAAAAATACTGTAAAATTTAATGCTGATATGACAAGGAACGAAGATTTTGTGAGCAATGACAGAATTCAATGGACTGGAGGAAGGCTCTGGGATAATCAAATTGAAGAAGATCTAGATGAAGGGGAAGTTCCAGATAGATTGCAGGCTGAGAGGGAATATGACTTTGAGATGGAAGAAGAAGAACAAAGTGTAAATGGAGAAGAAATCACTAACAAGAACAATGAGGAGGGAAACATGAACAATGGTGATGATGTACAAAATGAGGAAGATATTAGCAAAGAAGGTCAAGTAGGTAAAGTGGATTCTAATATAGCTACTGTGAACCCCAAGGATATTGATGTGAACATGGGAGATCCAGGAGGAACTGGAAATACAGATACAGTTCCCGAAGATTTTAGCAAGAGTGCAACTAATGGGAATAAGCAGTTGGCTAATGTACGAGAAGCTGATGATAGGAGCACTGTTCCATTGGAAGACAATCAGGGTAAGCAGCAGCAAAATACAGAGGGTCATGCTATGATTCCTAAACAAGTGAAACCAACTATGCAAATAGCAGTAGATGTGATTGATAAAAGGTTAGAGGAACACGTAGAAAGGAAAGAAAAGGACCTTGATGAAGAATCAATTGCTTAGAATTTTCGAAATGTTGCCAGGCAAGGGGACATTTCTCCCGGATATATGGAGAAGGCTAAATCAGTAGGTAAGGTTAGAAAGAAGACAACAAGGGATAATTCCAATTTACAATCAGTTGGAGTGCAAACTAGAAGAACACTTACTAAATCCAATGCTCAATAATTAATGTAATCATATGGAATGTAAGGTCAGTTAACACGATGCAAGATTTTGAGAGGATTATCACAATGCATAGGAGACAACACTTTGAATTCATAGGTATTCTAGAACCAATGCAGCAGACTAGGAAAATGGAAAGATACAGAAGAAGGATTGTTTTAGCTACAACAGTGGCAAATGTTACGAACAAAATCTGGGCTTTTTTCGATGAAGTTTATGAGGTGTCCATTGTTTAAAACATGGTGCAACAGTTAACATTGAGGTTATTTCATACTGAAACAAACGTAGAACTTATGCTTACAATATTGTACGCAAAATGTAATGCTATTGAAAGAATAGAATTGTGGGATTCTTTATATGCGATGACTCGAGATATGACAATTCCATGGCTCGTAAGGGGAGATTTCAATGTCATACGGGATAAAGAAGAGATGTTTGGAGGATTGCCTGTGTCACTTAATGAGATTGATGATTATAGGCATTGCATCACCACATGTAATCTATCAGATCTTGTCTTTAAAGGAAGCATATTCACATGGTGGAATGGCAGGGCAGAGGAGGATTGTATTTTCAAGAGGCTAGATCGATGTCTTGCAAATATAGAGTTCCAACAGATGTTCCCAAGTTTGGAAGTCACTCATTTATCAAAAATTGGATCAGACCATTGTCCTATGCTATTAAAATTTGATATTGAAGCTACTCCAATCAAAAAGTCTTTTAAGTTTCTCAACTTCTGGGTGAAACATGAATCTTTTAAGGCAGTGGTGAAAGCTAACTGGAATGCAGATTTTGATGCGGATCCATTCATCTTATTCAATTACAAATTGTAGAAAATGAAGAAGACTCTGTCTACATGGAGAAAATCAACATGTGGGGATATATTTCAAGGGATTGCAAGCTTGAAGGAAGTCGTTATGGTTCATGAGAGGCAATTTGAGGCAAGACCAACTAAGCAGAATAGAGAAAGGTTGCATTTGGTCCAAGCACAGCTTATTAGATTTTTGGCAATTGAAGAAGAATTTTGGAAGAAAAAATCGGGTATGACATGGGCCAAAGAGGGCGATAGGAACACGAAGTTCTTTCATGATCAGGTTAAGGGTCGAAGGAAAAGGTTGCAGATTAAAAGAATACAAAACAACATGGGCAATTGGATAGAGGAGGACGAACAAATAGTAGAAGAAGCTGTTAACTATTTCAAAGAACAGTTTAGTGAGAGTGTAGCTCCCAATGCATTTAGTATAATTAATAATGTACCTTTTTGGTAGATGAAGAACAAAATGAAAGACTAATTTGTATGCCTACACTAGAAGAGGTTAAAGCAGCAGTTTTTGGGCTAAATGGAGAATCTGCAGGTGGTCCAGATGGGTTTACCGGTGCCTTTTTCCATTCTTGTTGGGAAATTATTGGAGATGATCTATCTAACATGGTTAAGGCATCTTTCTGTGGTAGGTAACTGCCAAAATTAGTGACTCATACCAACCTTGTGCTCTTACCAAAGAAGAAGGAAATAGTCAGTTTTTCAGATATGAGGCCTATAAGTTTAAGCAATTTTGTCAACAAAATTTTCTCGAGGGTGCTTCATGATAGATTGGTAAGGTTACATCCTACTTTGATTTCCGAGGAACAAGCAGGTTTCGTCAAAAGAAGAATTATTGTAGAGAATGTGCTACTTACGTAAGAAATAATCACATATATTAGATTAAGAACAAGAGCTGGACCAAATGTAGTAATTAAGCTTGACATGGTGAAAGCCTAAGACAGACTATCATGGCTGTTTTTAACAAAGATGTTAAGGAAATTGGGGTTCTGTCAAAGATTCATTGGTATGATTTATGAAATTGTGGGTAATAACTGGTATTCTGTCCTTGTGAATGGCCAACAATATGGTTTTTAAGTCGTCAAGGGGAGTAAAACAAGGAGATCCACTCTCACCTTCATTGTCCATCATAGTTGCAGAGGCATTATCGAGGGGTTTGAATGCTCTGCATTTAAATCTATATTTTTGTGGATTTGGTTTACCTAAGTGGAGTCCAAAAATTATTTACTTATCATACGCGGACGACACTATTATTTTCTGTTCTTTTGATGCTATATCACTACAGTTGGTTATGAAGGTGTTATATGCGTATGAGAATGGATCATGGAAGAAGATAAATAAAGGTAAGTAAGCTATATATTTACACCATTCTGCTCCTATGGACTGTGTTACAAAGGTTGAGATGATAACTGGTATAATGAAGCAAGATTTCCCCTTCACATATCTTGGATGTCCCATATTTTATTCACGAAGGAAGATGGATTCTTATCAAGGACTTATCACAAAGGTCCTTGATAAGTTACAGTCATGGAAAGGAAAACTGCTATCGATAGGAGGCAGAGCAGTGTTGATCGAGCATGTACTACAGAGTATGCCCATACATCTCTTGTCTGCTGTGAACCCTCCAAGTAATGTTATTAATAAGCTTCATAAGTTGTTTGCTCAATTCTTATGGAGTAGCTCTATCGGAGGAACCAGTAAGTAGGCATTGGGCATCATGGAATACTTTATGCATGCCATGTGAAGAAGGTGGAATAGGCTTTAGGTCGTTACATGATGTATCTAAAGCACTTTTCTGCAAACTATGGTGTAATTTTCATATAAAACAAAGCCTTTGGAGTTCTTTTATTAGTCAGAAGTATTGTAAAAAACTCAATGCAATAATTGTTCCATGGAGAAAAGGGTCACATGTTTGGAGGAAGATGCTAGAATGTAGGGACTCAATAAAGCATCAGATTAAGTGGTATCCAAAAATGGGGTCCTCTCTCTTCTAGTTTGATAACTGGACAAGAGTGGGTGCCTTGTATTTTCTTGTTCCTGCAGGATTTGCGATTGATGAAACCATCCACAATGTCTATGATGTTATGGAAAATGGGGAGTGGAATGTGGAAAAACCGATGGATATTTTACCTGAAGAGTATGCATCTCATATTGTGGAAAAGATTAAACCTCCGGTAGATGAGGCTGTTATTGATGTTCCTTATTGGATGCTAGAAACTAGGGGTCATTTCTTAGTTAGAGCTGCCTAGAGTATATTAGGAGGGATGAACCTAGAGTAGCTTATAAAACGATTTGGGTGAAAGATTTTCCATTTAAAATTGCTTTCTTTATGTGGAAGGTGTGGAAATCTAGGTTGCCACTTGATGATTTCATGCGTAGGTTGGGATATTACATGCCTTCTAAATGTTGGTGTTGTGCAGAACCTCAAGAGGAATCTTTGGTACATGTGTTTTTCACCTAAAAAACTGATGTTATTGTGTGGAAATACTTCTTATCAATAGCTGGTATAGCATTGGATGGACTATCGATGCATCAGGCCATAACTAAGTGTTGGACAACATCAATTATCCCTCGACTTAAACCAATTATGCAAGCCTTGCCCTCCTGCATTATTTGGGAACTGTGGAAGAGAAGGAATAGTCAAAAATATAGAGATCAAATGTCAGTAAGCAGAGTAATATACCAGGTATCTATTGCACATCAAGGCCTTGTTCAATTTAGAAAACCTGGGCTCAAAATACCTCACAAGTGGCAGGATCCACTAACTACATTGGAAAATTATACTCCACAGTTGAAGTACCAAACAGTCTTCTAGGAAAAACCTATGGTAGGTTAGGTTAAAGTAAATACTGATGGGGCATCTAAAGGGAACCCAGGCAGAAGCTCAATTGGATATTGTGTGAGATATGAGGAAGGGGATATTATTTATGCTAAGGGAAAGGAAGTAGCTGAAAGTACCAATACAAACGCAGAAGGAATAGCTATAATGGAGGCATTGAGATATTCCATGATGCATAACTACACTCATGTATGGCTGGAAATAGATTCTATGTTGTTTAAGAACATAATAGAAAGTGTGTGGAAACCACCATGGAGTATAGCTGAACAAGTGGAGGGGATAATGCTGATGAAGGAAGGTATTATATTCAAAATCACTCAACTATACAGGGAAGGCAACAAATTGGCAGATAATCTGGCTAACTATGCACTCGAGGTTGGGACAATCGAATGTCATGACTTTTAGCAGCTAGATTCACAAGGAAGAAGGCTGGTGAATGAGGATAAAATGCAATGCTCATACATAAGAGTAAAGGTAGCAATAAATTAAAGAGTGAAAGGGAGTCAAAAGGAAAGCATATCACACAAAGATATGAGATACAACATAATACTCAAGTCCCTATGGAGGAGAGTTTGATGTTGATGGTTTTCACTAACGTCGTGTTCTTTTTTGCAGGAAAAGTTACTGTCTCTACGCCCTACCATTTGAGGAACCTTCAGTTGGTGGTATTAGTACTTTGTACTCAGTCCACTGGAAAGGAATCAAAGGTAGACATAAGCATAGAAGCGAGGAGAAGTATGTTCCTGCCCAGTTATATGATAGGCAAGGTTTTTTGGAATCAAATTGGGGATTGAAGGAGGTACTACGGAATGCGAAACAACTATGTAGCTGCGCCTCAATGATATATGAAAACAACACCATAATTCATATGTCATATTCAATATGGAAGACACACACAAATAGTTTCAAAATGATATGTGTCAACTGTGTACAAGTCTGGTACATGGGGGACAATACCAAGAATGCGTGTGAAATTCATAATTGGTGGAGTAGAAATCAGGATAGTGTCAACAATCAAAATATACATACAGGGAGTCAGGCAAGAAGAAAGATACAAAAACTTGTTTACGAGGGAGAATACACAACATATAAATACATCAAACAATGGGCAATAATGTTAGACAAAGGATACTGGCTAGAAGGTATGGGACCAAGAGAGGTTCGTTTGAGCAAATACACCATACACCTAAGGAGTTCAAAATAAAGGAAAGGATTTGGAACTGAAAGAATAGCAAAGTATGGCTGGAAATCACAAGAGATCATCATCAGAAATGTCACAAGTCAAATGCATATCAGGTTCACATGGATAATGCAGAGGTTTTCAATTGAATATAGGGAAGAAGGAAGTGGCACAACATGTCAAAATTCACTATCTATATTAAGCATGCGCAGTCTGGTCAGCGCATCTGTTTTGGGTACAGAGGGCCATAGGTTCGAATCTTGTCACCTTGATGTGGTAGCCTTCTCCGTGGTCGGACAGTAAGGCAAACAGATACACAAAGAAGACAACTGGTGTGGAAAATCACAGGTTCATTCAGAAAGCAGACTACAAATACGGACACAAATATCCAGCATCACTTCGAGCTGGGTACTGTTTCTGGCAATGAATGATCATAATACAAATGTAATAGGCTAGTTTTTATTTATACGGCATACTTTATGCTCTATAATTATGCTAGATCAAGTTATAATATCTATTTTGGATATAAACCCAAAATTCGTAATAGGATTTATGTACTAGACATACATTATCGTCTTACATTTTGTAAGACACCACGTGACACTTTCTCTTATTTTTTATTTTATATATATAAAAACTAGTCCTAGGCATCTTGCCTAGCGGATTTTCCATTAAGAAAACCCCGAATCACGTCAAACTGACTCCGTTTCTTACCAAACTTCATACACAAGTCATAAATACTATATTGAACCTGTACTGGGCTTCAGAACTAAAATACGAGCCCGATATAAAAAATGCCAAACATTAATAGATTCTTAAAACCATTTAATTTTCAGACTTCTAAATTTTCAACAAAAACTCATATCTCAAGCTAGGGACCTCGAAAGTCGATTTTGGACATACTCCCAGGTCCCATATTTCAACACGGACCCACGGGGACCATCAAAACATGGGTCCGGCTCCGTTTACTCAAAATGTTGACCAAAGTCAACTCAAATCAATTTTTAAGGCAAAAATTCTTATTTTTATCAACTTTCAACATAATAGCTTTCAGAAAACACGCCCGGACTGTGCAGCAAATCGAGGAGGATAAAAATGACATTTTAAGTCTTAATATCGTAGAATCGAGTTCTAAAACATAAGATGACCTTTTGGGTCATCACATTCTCCACCTCTAAAACAATTGTTCGTCCTCGAACGGACAAAGAAAAGTACCTGAACTGGTGAATAGGTGGGGATATCCACTTTGCATATCCGACTCGGACTCCCAAATAGGTGCCTCAGTGGCCTGACCTCTCCACTGCACTCGAACTGAAGGATAACTCTTTGATCTCAACTGACAAACCTGCCGGGCTAGAATAACCACCGGCTCCTCCTCATAAGTAAAATCCTTGTCCAACTAGACAGAGCTGAAATCTAACACGTGGGACGGATCACCGTGATACTTCTAGAGCATGAAAACATGGAACACTGGATAAACTGATGATAACCTCGGAGGCAATGCAATCCTATAAGCCACCTCTTCCACTCTCTCTAGAATGTCAAAAGGACAAATATATCTAGAGCTCAACTTGCCCTTCCTTCCAAACCTCCAACACCCTTCATGGGTGACACCTGCAACAACACTCTCTCCTCGACCATGAATACCACATCACGAACTCTATGGTTAGCATAACTCTTTTGCCTGGACTGAACTGTGCGGAGTCAATCCTGTATAATCTTTACCTTGTCCAAGGCCTCTTGTACAAGTCAGTACCCAACAACCGAGCCTCCCAGGCTCAAACCACCCAACTGGCGACCGACACCGTCTACCATATAATGCCTCATAGGGAGCCATCTGAATGCTCGACTGGTAGTTATTGTTGTAGGCAAACCCTTCAAAGGGAAATAATTGATCCCACGATCCTCCGAAGTCTATAACACAAGTGCGGATCATATCCTCCAAGATCTTAATAATACGATTGGACTGCTCGTCCATCTGAGGATGAAATGATGTGCTCAACTCAACTCGCGTACCCAGCTCACATTGTACTGCCCTCCAGAAGTGCGAGGTGAGCTGCGTTCCTCGATCAGAAATGATAGACACTGGCACACCGTGAAGACGGACAATCTCACTAATATAAATCCCTGCCAACCTCTCCAAAGAATAGGTAACTGCCACATGAATGAAGTGTGCTGACTTAGTCAGCCTATCCACAATGACCCAAATGGCAACGAACTTCCTCTAAGTCCGTGGGAGTCTAAAAACAAAGTCCATAGTGATATGCTCCCCCTTCCACTCAGGAATATCTATCTGCTGAAGCAAACTATCTGGTCTCTGATGCTCATACTTCACCTCCTGATAATTCAGGCACCAGCTACATAAGAAACTATATCCTTCTTCACCCTCCTTCGCCAATAATGCTATCGCAAGTCCGTGTACATCTTGGCGGCGCCCGAGTGAATAGAATACCGGGAACTGCGAGCCTCCTCAAGAATCTACTCACGAAGCCCATCAACATTAGGGACACACACGCTACCCTGCATCCTCAAGACTCCATTATCTCCAACAGAAACCTACTTGGCACCACCCTGTCGTACTGTGTCCCTAACGACCAACAAATGAGGGTCATCATACTGCCGATCTCTGATACGCTCAAACAAGGAAGATCGGCCCACTATGAAAGCTAGAACACGGTTGGGCTATGAAATATCTAACCTCACAAACTGGTTGGCCAAAGTCTGAACATTTGATGCTAGCGGCCTCTCACCGACTACAATGAACGCAAGGCTGCCCATACTCGCATCCTTCCAACTAAATGCGTTGGCCACCACATTGGCCTTCCCGGGATGGTACAACATTTTGATATCATAGCCTTTCAATAGCTCTAACTACCTCTTCTGCCTCAAATTGAGATCCTTTTGTTTGAACAAATACTGAAGGATGCGATGATCCATGAAAACCTCACACGACACGCCATAAAGATAGTGCCTCCTAATCTTCAGCGCGTGAACTATGGCTGCCAACTCTAAATCATGGACAGTGTAATTCTTCTCATGAACCTTCAGTCGTCAAGATGCATATGCAATATCCCTGCCCTCCTACATCAATATTGCTCCGAGCCCAACACAGGAGGCATCACAATATACCATGTAAGATCCTTAACCCAATGGTAACACCAACGTTGGAGTTGTAGTCAAAGCATTCCTGAGCTTTTGAAAGCTCGACTCACACTTGTCTGACCATCTGAATAGGGCACCCTTCTGGGTAAACCTGGTCAATGGGGCTGCTATAGATGAAAACCCCTCCACAAATCGACGGTAATAGCCCGCCAATCCCAAGAAGCTCCTGATCTCCGTAGCGAAAGTGGGTCTAGGATAATTCAGGACTGCCTCAATCTTCTTAGGATCTACTTGAATGCCCTCTGCTGATACAACATGTCCCAGTAAGCAACTGAACCCAACCAAAACTCGCACTTCAAAAATTTAGCATACAACTGGCTGTCCCTCAGAGTCTGGAGCACTATCCAAAGGTGTTGCTCATCCTCCTCCCGACTGCGGGAGTATATCAAGATGTCATCAATAAACACAATCACAAGGGAGTCAAAATTAGTCTTGAACACTCGGTTCATCAAATCTATAAACGCTGCTAGGCATTAGTCAACCCAAAGGACATCACCAGAAACTCATACTGCTCATACCGCGTCCGAAAAGCTGTCTTAGGGACATCGGATTCCCTAATCTTAAACTGATGGTAGCCAGATCTCTAATCAATCTTCGAACACCTTGGCACCCTGAAGGTGATCAAATAAATCATCAATCCTTGACAATGGATACTTGTTCTTGATGGTGACTTTCTTCAACTGCCGATAATCTACACACATCCTCATAGATCCATCTTTTTTCTTTACGAACAATATCGGTGCACCCCAGAGAAAGACACTAGGTATAATGAAGCCCTTATCAAGCAAATCCTGCAACGGTTCCTTCAATTCTTTCAACTATGGTGGGGCCATCCGGTATGGTCGAATGGAAATGGGCTAAGTGCCCGGAGCCAAATCAATACAAAACACAATATCCCTATCGGGTGGCATCCCCCGCAGCTCTGGAGGAAATATCTCTGGAAACTCACGAACAACAGGCTTAGAATCCATAGAATGAACCTCTGTAATAGAATCATGAACATAAGCCAAATAAGCCAAACACCCCGTCTTGACCATACGCCGAGCCTTCATATAGGAGATAACCCTACTAGTAGAATGGACAGGAATCCATCTCTACTCTAATCGAAGAAACCCCAGCAAGGCTAAGATCAATGCTTGGCGTGACAGTCCAATATAGCATGGCAAGGTGACAACTAATCCATACCAAATATAATATCGAAATCAACTATATCGAGAAGCAAAAGATCTACACTGGTCTCAAGACTCCCAATAGTGACCACACATGAACGATATACACGATCTACAATAATAGCATCCCCCATATGTGTGGACATATATACAGGGGAACTCAAAGAATCACGAGGTACAACCAAATATGAAGTAAAATAAGATGACACATAGGAGTAAGTAGACCCCGGATCAAATAGAATTGAAGCATCCTTACTGCAAACTTAAACAGTACATGCAATAACAACATCAGATGACTCAGCCTTAGGTCTGGCTCGAGAAGCATAACATCAGGGTTTGGCCGCACCACTCTGAACCATGTCCCCCAGACGGTTTCTAGTTGACGGGCCTCCACCTCTAACGGACTGCCCTTCACCTCTAACAGTATGGCCCCTACCTTTGGCTGCCTGACCCCTGGCTCTAGCTAGCTGGGCAGGCGGTGCAGCAATTGGTGGCGGAATCATGGCACGAGAAATTTGATTCTTTGGCTGAGAACCCAATAATCTCGGATAGTCCTCCTGATATGCCCATAACAACCATACTCGAAACATCCATCCTGATACTATGGTTGTGAAAACTGAGACTGACCCGAACAAGACGGCTGACCGCGGTAATAACTCTAAATAGGAGGTGCACTGATAGGAGCTAGTGGTGCACTATAGGTTGGCTGCCCGTAAGGAGGCACATAAGAACCACGACTCCCTGAAGCACTGTGGGATGCCTGAAGCACTGTGGGATGCCTGAAGCACTGAATGGAATGGCCTGGGAGGATGGCCTCTACAAAAAGTACCCCCTGCCTCCAGATGAGGCGCCGCTGAATCAACCAGAATGACGAGGTCTCTTGTCTGACCCTTGACCTCCCTGTCCAAGAACTATGTCGACTCGTCTAGCAACATTGGCAGCATCCTAAAAATAAATCTCGCTCCCAGTCTCCTTAGCCATCTGCAATCTAATAGGCTGATCAAGTCCCACAATAAACCTCCTCACCCTCTCTCTCGCAGTAGGAAGCAAAATAATAGCATGACGGGCCAAATCCACAAAATGGGTCTCATACTGAGTAACAGCCATGCTGCCCTGCTGGAAACGCTTGAACTGATGGCGACGCTCCTCTCTCAAGGTGACAGGAAGAAACTTCTCTAAGAAGAGATGAGAGAACTAGTCCCAAGTAAGATTAGGTGATCTAGCTGGTCTGGTCAACAAATAATCCCTCCACCATTTTTTGGAGGAACTCGTCATCTGAAACGCAGCAAATTCGACCCTATTGGTTTTAGATATACCCATGTTCCGAAGAACCTCATGACATCTATCAAGATACTCTTAGGATCCTCTGAAGTAGTACCACTGAAATGGACTAGAAAGAGCTTAGTAAGCCTATCCAATCTCCACAAAGCCTTAGAAGACATACCTGACCCATCACCAGGCTGTGCCGCAGCAACTGGCTAAACTACTCTAACTGGATGAGCTGCTAGAGTCTAAACCTGGGGAGCCATCTGCTCCGGAGTGTGAGTAGCAGGAGTCTAGGCTCCTTCTCCAGCCTGCGATACAGTTGGTGCCATGGGGAATGTGCAAGTCTGGGCCACACTCTCTATAAGTCCCACCAATCGGACCAAAGCATCCTGAAGCACTAGGGTGGCAATAAACCCCTCCGAGACCTGAGCTGGTCCAACAGGAATAGTCTGAGCTGGATCCTCCTCATCAAACTCTACCTTAGGCACCACGACTAGGCATACTTCTCGGGCTCTGGGCTGAGCCCTGCCCCTGCCTCAGCCTCTAGCACGACATCGTCCTCGACCTCTGCCCCTCGTAGGAGCTACTACCGGAGGCTCTAGCTGCTGCTCAGCTGAAGAAGCGGTATACATTCTCGTCATCTGTGGGAGAATAAGAGTAGGAGAGATCAATCAGTAGTGAGAAAACAAAATCGCACGACAGAGTTGAATAAAAGTGAATTTGTTCCTAAGCTTCATAGTCTTTAGGAGATAAGTACATACGTCTCCATACCGATCCCCTAGACTCTACTAAGTTTGTCCATGAATTGTGAGACTTAGGAAACCTAGTGCTCTGATACAAACTTGTCACGACCCAAAATTTCTAACGTCGGGACCGTGATGGCTCCTAACATCACACTTGCTAGGCAAGCCAATGTTAGAGGTTATTTAGCCAATTCTCTTACATTTAGTTGATTATAAGTAAACAACTATAATAAGTCGAAATGAACATGGAAATAAGTAAATAACAACATTGAATAAATACTATTACTACCCGAAATCTGAATTCACAATTCACGAACAATACTAAGATTTTCTACAAGTATTTGTTTGAAAGAAAATACAACCGTTAGTGAAACAAGGGAAAACAGTAAGTATGATGGTATAGAAGGGGACGCCAGGGCCTACGGCCGCCAACAGGACTACCTTGGGTCTCATAGCTGTATAATCTGCAGCCAACTTCTCGATCAGCCAAAACCTACTCCAAAATCTGCACGAGAAATGTAGAGTGTAGTATCAATACAACTAACCCCATGTACTGGTAAGTGCCGAGCTTAACCTCAACGAAGATGTAACGAGGCTACGACGGGACACTCACATTATAAGTTGAATACAGTGGATAAGACAGAAAAGAAAGCAAAATAACATAAAAGTAGTAACTTGCAAGAAATAAATACAGAACCCAACGTGTCTCATCAATGTTCAACTATAACCAATCCTTAAGTGAAATAGTAAACTACCAGACAAATTACATAGCCAAAGAAAGAACATAAACACATAAACTGTTGCAGCATGCAACCCGATCCCACCGTACATATCACAATCCACCCTTATTTCTTCTTAATATCATAAATAACAAAATATAGATAAAATTTTGCGGCGTGCAACCCGACCCCACCATATCATAATAAACACAATCACGATTCACCCTTAAATCACCACATTCCACAGTTATTACACATGTTGCGGCGTGCAACCCGATCCCACCGTATAATAGAAATTCACCCTTATTCCTCCTCAATATATCACCCTTATTCCATATGTTGCGTCGTGCAACCCAATCCCACCGTATTTATAGCAATTACATAGGAAATATAGAAGTTCCACAAATTAACACAAGACCATTTTATCTCAATAAAACTTTGCACAAGTAATACTCAATAAAACTCTGCCCAAGTAATACTAATCAGCGAGACCAATCCAGAATATCACTAAAATCCAATTAAGAACAGTTTAAGAAAATAATACGGAACAAAGAAACTACGGCACAAAAATTATCTTCAACAAGGAGAAACAATATTAACAGGTAGCAATTAAACATGGAAATACAAGTAGGCATGTAACAATCAAAGAAGGGGAGAAACAATATGAAGAGAACAGAAACTAACAGGCAAAACAGATAAATTGGTGAGGCATAACTACTCGTCACCTCACATATAGGCCGCTCACATGAGTTTTCATATAGAAACTAAGGCAAAGATTCCTAATCCCTCAAGTCAAGGTTAGACATAACGCTTACCTCAATCCACTGGACACTCACTGCCCAATTACCGTTGTTCCTCTAGTTTCCACCTCCAAACCGCTCGTATCTAGCCATAATTAAATTTATAACATCAAATATTGCTAAAGAAATAAATTTCAACACATAAATTTAGATTTCACAAACTTTCCCCCCAAAAAGTCAAAAATCGACCTCGGGCGCGGTTGGTCAAAACTCGAAGTTCGGACCAAAACTCATTGACCCATTGACCCCGAGCCCGAATATGCAATTAGTTTTGAAATCCGACCCCAAATTGAGGTTTAACTTCCAATTTCCCAAAAAATTCTAATTCTACCCAAACCCCCAATTTCTACCATGGAAATCCTAGATTTTAGGTTGGAAATTCATGAAATGTGATGGGAGATTGAAAGAAAGTGGGTTAGGATCACTTACCAAAGTGCTGGGGAAGAATTGGTCTTGGAGAAATCGCCTCTAGGGTTCTAGGATTTGAAAAGTTGAGAAATGGACAAAAATCCCGTCCAAAAATCATTTTGATCAGTTCCAGGTGTCGCATTTGCGACCTGGTGAACCCCGCAAATGCAAATAACGTATCACAAATGCAAAGGTCTACCATTCCTGCTATCTTCGCAAATGCGAATAAAGTCTCACAAATGCGAGCATCATCATTTTCGTAAAAGCGACCATTTGATCGCAAATGCGATCACTGCCTCCCCCTTCCCAATTCGCAAATGCAAAGACTATGAGGCCAGCTATTCCTCGAAAATACGAGAAATAACTCGCAAATGCGAAACCTGCAGTGTTGTGATGCCTGATCGGGCAAATGCGAGACCAGAGGCATGGACCAGATCAGTTACAGCAGCAATGGTTCTGAGTTCGAATTTCACTCTGTAGCCTATCTGAAACTCAACTAAGCCGTCGGAGCTCCAAACCAAAAGTGCACACAAGTATAAAAACATCATACGAACTTGCTCGCGCGATCAGCTAGCAAAATTAATACCTAGAATTACGAATTTAACCTCAAATCACATAAAATTTTCAAGAACACTTAGAAATTCCTATTTTCACAACCGGACGTCTGAATCACGTCAAACTGACTTCATTTTTTACCAAACTTCACAGACAAATCATAAATACTATATTGAACATGTACTGGGCTACAGAACCAAAATACGGGCTTGGTATCCAAAATGTCAAACATTAATAGATTCTTAAAACCATTTAATTTTCAGACTTCTACATTTTCAACAAAAATTCTTATCTCAAGCTAGGGACCTCAGAATTCGATTCCGGGCTTACTCCTAGGTCCCATATTCCAATACGGACCCACGTAGACTATCAAAACATGGGTCCAGGTCTATTTACTCAAAATATTGACAGAAGTCAACTCAAATCAACATTTAAGGCAAAAATTCTTATTTTTATCAACTTTAAACATAATAGCTTTCCGGAAATATGCCTAGACAGCGCACGCAAATCAAGGATGGTAAAAATGAGATTTGTAAGGATGTTACATCATATATGGAAGCTCAAAAATTAGGTGTTACAACCCGCATTTCCGTACGTTAAAAGTTTCGTCGTAAGTTAATCGACGTAAGCTTGGAATGAGATTATTTTGAGGTTATAAGTATTACGCTATTTCAAACAAGTGATAAGTAAATTCATGAAGGTGAGAGGGTAAGCGAATCGAAGCAAATGAATTTCATTGACGTTTGTCATTTTGAGATAAAATACGGTGTAAGGTACAATACCCCGCATTTATGGACTAGTGCATTACAAGGTACCACATGACCATGATAGCAAGATGTATAAAGTGTGTTATAAGTGAGTAGTATTTTAAATAATTTGAGATACTTCTTACTTATGTGGGTAATTGTTTAATTACTGAAATTGTGGATAAATATTTAAGTGAGATTTGTTGTGTAATTATAAGGGGTTGACAATCCACGTGGGATTTTGGAAAGTTGGCAGCAAGTTGACATCTAGTCATATTCTTAAGGAGGTGGTGGTTTATTTAGAGGATTTTGTGGCTTAATCACCACATAAGTGGGACCCAGTCATCCTAAGATTAAAAGAACCCCTCTAAATCATTTAAGGGAGATTCATATATCTCTAATGTAAGGAAGAATGCTTCAACAAACTCACATAGGTGATAGCAACGTCATTTTCTATAAATCCATACAAGGATACTTAGTAATGTGAGAATTGGAATTCTAACGGAGCACGGTATAATCTTTCTCAAGAATATCATACGGAGTTTTCTCTACTTCGATCCGCGGTTACGTGTTTTGTCACAATTGACATATGTCACAGGGATTGTCAAGAGAATCGTCTCAAATATGTTAAGGCTAAGCCCTTCCTTCATTTTGGCATGATCTCGTAATTACATGTGTTTGATAACGAGGCATAAAGGGAAGTTCATACTCCCGAATTTATATACATTATCCTAGTCTCATAAGTTAAAGTATTCTCCATTATCGGGACTTTATATTCAATTGAGTATTGTCTCCTTCCAGTAAAGAGAGAAGAGGTTCTATATATATATATATATATATATATATATACAGTATTTTCACAACCATCGACCTATAATCGATGGGAAGGCCCCTATTGGGAAACTTCTGATCAGATGGTAAGTTATATACCAAGCCTACTGTTGTCGAGTGCCTATGAGCAAGCCCATAATGGCCGAGATAAAGAGCCTAGTATGGCTGAGCATCTATGAGCGAGCCTACTATGGAAGAGCAGTTATATATACCGAGCCCTATAAGGCCGGACAACTATTTTACTTAATATATTGAGAGAGTTGAGTCAGTATCAGCAGGTAAGCATATCTTCAGATTATCTTTGACTCCCAGTTACTTTCAGTTATTATATTATCTGTTCAGTTTCAGCTTTAAGTTATTTTGTTGTCTTACATACTCAGTACATTATTTCGTACTGACATCCCTTTTGCCGGGGACGCTGCATTTCATGCGTGCAGGTTCAAACAGACAGACAAGTATACCTCCTCAGTAGGTGTTGCCCGAGTTTAGCTTGATCGGTAAGCTCTGCATCCTTTGGAGTTGCTGGGTCTAGATTTTTATGTACATCTTGTGTATATATGTATATATATGTTATGGATAGGTCGGGGCTCTGTTATGATCACAGTACATCTATCAGTAGAGGCTTCTAGGTATATTCTGTCAGTTAGTGCACTATGTTGGGCTTGTATGCCTTGTATGTATATTTTGGTAGTTTGCCAGTTGTAGTACTTATTTCGGCCTTGTCGGCCCAGCTTTATATTGATGTTCAGTCAGCATTCCCAAATTGTCTTGCAATGTGGCCCATGGCCAAAGTATGACATTATATGTTCAGAGTCCCTTAGTCGCAAGTTGGTACGCAAGGACAGGTAAGGCACCGAGTGCCTGTCTCGCCCCCTCTGGTTCAGGGCGTGACATCTATGCCCACAATTCAATGTGTGTAAAAAGTCATGAATGACTTTATACCGTATAGCATCAGGAAAAATGCATCTATATGCCTGTATGTCATGTATGCAAGCAAATGCCCATGTATCTCAAAGTTGAATCATGTACTCACACTCTTAGAGTACTCAATCTCACTATTTCACATCCTCTCCCACTATGCTCAATGCTCAGCACGCTCAATCACTCAGCTCTGTATAACAATTATTGCGACGTGCAACCCTATCCAAACACACACACACACACACACAAATATATATATATATATATATATATATATATATAATCGGTTGCGCTCACTGTGGGTGTACAGACTCCAGAGGGGGCTCCTACAGCCCAAGCGCGCTATAATTCGCACGGACAACTCATGTGCTATAGTATCATATCAAAATCCGCACGGACAACTCAAGTGCTATAGTATAAATATCATGATCTGCACAGGCAACTCAGGTGCTATGGTGTCAATACCTCATAAGCAGGATCTCGGCCTCACTTAGTCCTCAACCTCTTTAGTCTTACTATGGGCTCACAATGTCATAAAACTAGCCCGACAACAATGATATAATGTATCAATAAATAAGAATTAAGACTGAGATATGATATGAATGCATGAATATGACTGAGTACGAAATATCAATGAAATAAGTGAGATGACAGCAAGAAAAGACCACTATGGGTCCCAACAGTATCAGCATAAAGCCTAAACATGATATCTAGCATGATTGACACACAAATATCAACAAAAATAAGGCCACTACATAGTGCCATAGAAGCAACAGAGTCCCAATTCACATGGTGCACACCCACACGCCCGTCACCTAGCATGTGTGTCACCCTAATACCAATCACATAACACGTATTGCGGGGTTTCGTACCCTCAGCACTAAGTTTAGAAGAGTTAGTTACCTCGAAAGAGCCAATACCAATGTCGAACAAGCCAAGTGACGCTCCAAAGATACCATCACGCGCATTCCGACCCTGAACGACTCGATACTAACCAAAAACAACTCAAATACCTCAAACAAGGATAAGGGAGCCAATCCCAATCCGAAAAGATCAATCTTGAATCAAAACCCCGAAATGGGTCCAAAAGCTTAACCCGGGCCCACACCTCGAAACCCGAAAAACCCACAAAATCCGACAACCCATTAGATTACGAGTCCAACCATACAAATTTCACTCAATTTCGACTCCAAATCGATGTTCAAAACTCAAAAATTCATATTATGAAACTTTAGGCCAAAACCCCCCGATTTTCCTCTGTAAAGTTCACAAACCAAAAGCTAAAATCAAAAATAGAATCATGGAATATGAGCAAAACTGAGTAGAGAACACTTACCCCAATCCTTATGATTAAATTTGCTCCAAAAATTGCCCTATTCCGAAGTCCATAGCTCAATAAGTGATAGAAATGACCAACCCTCGACTTATAGCATTCTGACTAGTGATTCCGCATTTGCGGACATATTGTCGCATCTGTGACCACCGCTTCTACGGTAAAAACTTCGCTTATGTGAAAATGGCTTTTCTCAGCAACCCCCGCACCCGCGGATGACAAATTCCGCTTTTGCGATGTTTTTCGCCCCTGCGCTTCCAATCCCACATATGCGCGCCCGCATGTGCGCTACAAAATTTGTTTCTACGGTCTTCCTCACCAAGCCTCATCTCGCTTCTACGACTCCACTAACACTTCAGCGACCATCACACTTGCACAAACGAGCCGCAGGTGCGGTCACACCAGAACCAGCAACCACCAGCCTTAGTCAAAATTTCCAAAATGCTCTGAAACTCGCTCAAGCCCCTCGACCCCCCGTCCGAACATGCCAACAAGTTGCATAACATAACACGGACGTAATCGAGGCCTCCGAACACACATAAAAACATTGGAAATGGCGAATATAAATCTATGAACTTTGAACTTCCAGTTTCCAAAACTCGTGCATAAACATATCGAATCATCCCGGAATGAACCCAAATTTTGCACACAAATCCCAAATGACATGAAAAAGCTATTGAAATTCCCGGAACCAAAATTCGAATCCAATATCCTCAAAATCAACTTCCGGTCATACTTATAAACTTTCCAAACCTTCAAATTTGAAATTTTTGCCAATCTAAGCTGAAACCTTCTAGAAACATCCAAATGTAAATCCGGGCATACGCCCGAGTCCAAAATCACCATCCAGACCAAACGTAACCATTAAAACTCCGTTGCGGGGTCATATTCACAAAAAGTCATACTAGGCCAACTCTTTCAACCTAAACTTCAATAATGAAATTCATTCTTCCAAACTGATTCCAAATAACCTGAAAACCAAAACCGACGATTCACATAAGTCATGATACATCATACGGAGCTACTCATGCCCGCAAACTACCGACGAAGTGCAAATGCTCAAAAGGACTGGCCGGGTCGTTACATTCTCCCCCACTTAAACTTACCTTCGTACTCTAACGTGCCAAGAGTTATTCCCAAAATCACCAAACTGCCGTATAACCTTACCATGCACATACCTGGGGGTGATCCCACGTCATCCTATCCCATATATGTCCCATAACACAATATAGCTGAAATTTCTCAGTTCAACCTAGCCCATAAGCCTTAGAATCCATTTTTCCAATATCTGAAATTTCTTGTACTATCCGCATCTCGCAACCTACACGTTGTATAATTATGAACAAGAAGAACCAATCTGAAACCATATCCCAAGCTACAATTGCATGATATAACGGATAACTCTGATACTTGTAGCAATGATTTATAAACACAGCAGCTGCTCAAAACAACCCAACACCGGTAATAAACCCCATACCCAACAAAACCTTTTCTCAAACCTTAGTACACTACCGATAATGAAAAGAACACGCGGAAACTCATAACCATTCATCGAATCAACAAGTCATGGAGCTCCATCTCCATCAACAAGAACTATAGCCAATTCCTAAGCCGACTTCCGATATTATCCTTCCAAATATACCGCAATCAAATCCGATAGCACCCATCCTAGATCCGACGACTTCATCATATTGAATACGAACTACCCTACTGACACACAACTCCAATACTACTCAGAACCACAAACCGTGCAATCTATGCACCCATAAGCAACAATCCAAATGTTTTCAATCACGAAAATGACTCAATCAAGAGAACTGTCATGTAAGCTCAACGGGTACCACCACCACAAAAAGCTATGAACTCATCACAAATCGTATAACCATCGCCCGACTCTAACATAAATGTACATACCTCAACATAACTTCGCTGCATATGGGACTTCATCCAGATTTTGGTCCATATCATATACCTCGAGCCACCCTACTCAAAAGCAATATCCACATGAAATTCAACATCTAGTGCCCAAGGTGCATTACCATAACCACAGAGAATCAGACGATACAAATGCTACACAAAACCTGCAAGGACATAACCAATACGCCATCAATCATGAATTACCTAATTACTCATCTCGCTCAAATCTCACTATAAGACCACAATAGAACCGCACCATGTGTGCCTAAAACCAATGAATCACAACTCCTCGTAGCATAGAAGAGTAACTCACAGAAAATTCCAGAACACGAATAAGCTCTGCAATAACAGAATGACACATTACTTAACAATAGCATTATGGAACCAACCAATCCAACTTGGTGTAGAATACATGTCCTAATTGGGACGACCAATGGACCCCAAAATCAACTGCGGGCACCCGCACATAGATAAATAAACCCCTAAAAGCCCAATGACTGAATCATAACACATACTATCATATGGCTAGCTTCGTCCATGACTTCACAGTACACAACCATGAAACAATCTGCTCCTAAAAACTCTCACTCTCCAGATCCATAGAACACACAAATCACCATATTTGATCCCACGTCCACCGCCAGAATATCAACCAGGAGAGTACCGTAGTACCAGTGAAGTATCCATAAATAAAACACATGCCCTTTTGAAATGTATACTCTCATCAAGCCATACCAGATAGTAATATCATTTACCTAGTCATCTAAAACCGTTCATGCTTCCTTTGAATTTCATGACCTTCCCTTCAAAACTGGACTGTGACCTTGCGCATGCAAATCTCAATCCCACACGACACATCGCATCTACCATGCCATCATATAAAAAATACGAAAACTTCATAGTACACTCTGAGCCACAAGCAACTAAATACTCAATTAGCCAAGGACCTTCCATTTGATTTCGTCTAGGAGAAATTCTATATACACCACATGATCATCACGCTAGTAGGAAATATACCCCTCGAACCGTGGTATAAACCACTGAAAACTCTCCGAAAACCCATTTGCACATAAACAAGCTATCAGAACCGAATATCTCTATCTCAACCCAGACACGCACGTCGCCAAAACCCAAAAACATTGATAAGAAACACCTGTAGATACTAGTCATGTCACAAGTACTCAAAGAACCGATCATACCCGTTGTTGTGCTGATCCAACCTATTACCAAGCTGTCATATTTCTCCAAGTCCTTTCCGAATTGCCTTCAAATTGATACTTCTCTTTGATAGAACACCACGATTCCTAGCCAAAATTCACCACACAAGTGACCCAAGTATAAAACCACAATGTCGTACGGACCATAAGCTGCTCACTTCCTATTAAACACCCGAAGCACCACAACGGAGACACCCACTCTAAAGAGATCTTACGTGAACCTAAAACTATTTCCTTCACCAACTTGATAATTAAATTCATAATCTCCAATGATATAAAAATGTCACAAGTCTTGACTCCGTCCAATGCAACTCTCAATTTCCTGCCATATACCAATCTTGAAAATTCTAAATCGCTATATTTAAATCTTGAATCCATTAGAAGCATTCTTGAGAGTCATCCACTCTACTCAAATCTCAATTAAACTGACCCAATGGACTGAACGACCTATGCCCCATTAGCACACCAACACCCCAAGGAAGTAACCCACACTCCTAAGTAATCGAGCAAATTCCTACTCCACGCACACTGCATCATTTACGAATAACAACTCAATCATTCAATAACTCTCATATACCCGTAGAGTATAATACAACGTTTATCGAGATATTTCCATTACTCGAGTCATTCTCAAACTCCACCTCTGCAAGTCATAACTGGTTAACTAGTATACCTCAAACTGAAACCAATACAACACATAATCGTGCAATCAACTTATCAATAGAAGACTCCTCCATTTAGATCAAAGCCATAGATCAAAACACACAATAACTCATAATGGACATACTCTATTACTGCCACAATACCGCAATGAGATTCAACTAAATCCTTCTTGAGCTCCTGTAACGCAAACCATCTAATACTCAAATTATCTGCAAATCTCGTATTCACTCTTGAAATAGTCAAGCCAACTTCCACAAGTGATCCAAACTCAAATTGCAACATATATCATTCACTGGTATAATATAACTCTCTACAAGACATCATAGGGACCGCACAACCTCGGGACACCTTGCGGAGGTAACCCATTTGCTCTGCCTGAAACTGACATCTCTATATACTCTTCCACAATCATAACTATTACGAAATCACTTAATCTTCCTGAGTCTAAACTGATAACACGACGTGAAAATGTACTTCACTCCACAACTAAACAACATAAGAGGTCCTTCAACAGACCCATAACTCGAGGCCATACGCCAAATCGAGATAGAAACCAAACACCCAATAGTCCTTGTTACATATCAATTAAACTGTTCCCATCACATTCAAACAATCTGAACATATCTCGCACTCGCATCATAATCACCACATATCCATCCAGCCACTCATCGAGCTATGAATTCCATTCATAAGGACACTAACGGACATATAAGTCCAAAGGCACATGCTCACACAATCGAAACCTATTTTCTCAAGCTACAGTCACCACCCGGCCTCAAGTCCTCCACACTGGCCCATCATCAACACACTAAAATCACATCTCGCACCTCATGCATGGAATCATAAGCCGCCGGTGCAAAGATGATACCGAGCGCTCATGTGCGCATATGGATGCATGGATGCAATTCAAATATTTACGCTTCAACCTGACTCAATACCCCACGATAAGTAAAGAAAGATGGAAAGTATATCCTAAATTCCCTGTAGCCTCTCCAAGATAAGTATGGACGTCATCATACCGATCTGTAGAACTCTACTAGACACTTGCTCATGACTTGTAGAACCTATGAACCTAGAGCTCTGATACTAACTTGTCCCTATCCCAAATCCACTAGTCATGATGGCACCTGACCCCACCCGCTAGGTAAAACAATTAATAGTTATCCAATTTCAATAGTATTAACAAGAAAGTAAAGTAAAGAAATTATCTGACTTTTATATACTTCCTAAGGACTGGTAGTACAAATCATGAGCTTCTAAGAATAAAATTTTTAAAGCTGGAATGAAATAATACATCGTCTATTTGAAAAGTACATAAATGGAGTTTTATAGATCTAGAGCTACCATGAACAAGGGGCAGCTACAACTGGGACGCACGTACATCTTCAATCCAGCTCTCATCGAACACAGAAATGTCAGCAGCCAACATTTGCACACAAGGTGCATATAAGTTGGTTTTGTCACGTCTCAACTCAGAGGAGTGGCTTGTCAGTGGTGGCAGGCATATGAGTTGGGTAGCCCAGCCGAGTTAGCTTCACTTACATGGGGTAAGTTTTCAAAGATGTTCTTGAGGGATTTTGTACCTCAGCCCCATCGAGAGGCATGGCGTGCGAATTTTTAGCAATTGCATCAAGGAACTATGTCAGTATTAGAGTATGCCGTCAGATTTCGTGAGTTGGTCAGATATGCACCTCCCTTGTTTGCTACAATTACGGGGTGAGTCCATAGAGTCATTGAGGGGCTCAGGCATGATATTCGGTTTGGCATGACTTGAGAGTTGGAGTCAGATGTCTCGTTTTAGCAGGTGGTAGGGATCGCTCGCCAGTTAAAGGGCATGTGGGACCAGGAGCAAGAGGACAGATGAGATCAGGAGAGGGAGTATGGGGAGGCTAGGCCTTGTAGACCGGAGAGGTCTGTTGGTCCTTATTTTGGAGGCAGGGTACGACACGGTAGATGTTTTGTGGGTTAGCCAGTTTAGTTTGCATTACCGTCTTCGCATGGAGTTTGAGGTACTCATGGGTCTCAAAGTGCTCGTATTGCACAGTTCCCATAGCCACGTCAGTAGAGATGTTGTTTCAAGTATGGAGATACCAGTCATAGGGCAAGATATTGTCCTAGGATTCAGGCAAGTGTGTCATTGTAGGGTATTCAGGTGAGTAGAGGGCGCCCAAGAGGGGGAGGCCCGACCCGTTGATGTGTTTCATATAGTAGGCTAGAGGTCGGTGTGCCAGATGTTATCATACATGTATGTTTTAATTTGTTATAGAGGGGGACTATTTGCATTTCATTATAGCTCTGTTCGTCGGGACGAGTTTCCTCATTTGTTGTTTCATTTATGAGTGATTTTCATGCTTTGCACTTTATTTTCGTGCTTTCTCCTCTTTGGAGATTCTATAAGTGGTAGCTAGTGTCTATCGTTGTTTTCATTCATCATTGAGAGTCGTGAGACTAGAAGTTTGAGTCCTTGTTTCCGTCATGGTAGGGTTAATGTGATTTTTTTCCTAGTATTTGTGTTATGATCGGTGATTTGATACTCTATCGAGATGAGAGTTAAGTGAGCATTATGATTTTATTAGCAGAGCTAAGTTAGTGGGAGATTACAATTGGTATGATATATATATTCGGTAGGTGGCTTAGATTTAGGGGAGAGACCCTCGTGATCTTTTGTGATTCGATATATTTGGAGCAGGCTGAGTACCGCGGTGGCAATTATATTAGGATGGGATCCATGCGATTTGTTTATATGCTTTCCATATTTCCTTATTATATTGTTTGTGGGTCAGTACTGATAGAGAGTATGCTTGTCGGACTTGTTTGATTGTTTCCTTGTGTGTTTTTCTTTTCATATTCAGTCATTTTCGTTCTGTGTTTCTTGAGTTTTAGCTTGCGGGGTGTGTGCCCCGTGGTGTTAGTCGTGGCTTGGTGATTCGGGTGTCTAATTATGAGGTATTCGTGTTTCTTGCATCATTATCAGTGTTATGGAAGGTTGAGATAGAGTTCTTTCAGATGTGAGGCTAATTGTCAGTGCTAAGTTGATTTCTTGCAGCTATTGTGATCATAAGTGTTTTCTTTAGGCCTATTTGTGGTGCGTTAGGTTGTGTGGTCATACCCTTTGGGTGTAGGTGTGAGTTATTGTAGTCGGATGGGATTGATGCCAAATATGAATTTGGGATCAGGTCTTTTGGAAATAAATGGAATGTGAGATTTTTGGCTATAAGGCTCATCGGTGTAGTAGAAAGGCTAAATTGCAGTTAAGATGGTGTCGTCAAGCTTATGTAGGTTGGGATGATGTGGGATCACCCGCGAGTGTATGTTGGATGTGCGCATTCAGTTGAAGAATTTGAGGCGATTCTTGGCATGTTCGAGGACGAACGATTGTTTTAAGAGGGAGAGAATGTAACGACCTGACCGGTCATTTTAAGAATTTAAGCTATGTTTGGTGGCGTAAGGTCTTGAACAGCTTCACATTGTGTATATCGTCCTGTGTGCATGGTTGGATTCAATTACCGGATGATCCGGAGTTGAATTGGAAGAAGGATTTTAGTTTTGGAAGCTTAAGCGGTGGAATTTGACCGGAATTTTGATTTCTGTGTAAATGGCTCCGGAGTGAGTTTTGGATAATGTCAACAGCTTCATATGGTGATTTGGACTTAGGCGCGCATCCCGAATTGGATTTGGAGGTTCGTAGAAAAATTTAGGCAATTCGGCGAAAGTTGGAAAATGGAGAGGTTTGACCGCAGTTGACTTTTTGGGATATCGGGGTCGGAATGCGATTTCGAGAGTTGGAGCAGCTCCGAGATGTCAATTGTAACTTGTTCACAAAATTTGGCATCATTCCAGGTTGAATTGATAGGTTTCGGCACGATTTTAGAAGTTTGAAGATTTGAAAGTTCATAGGTTCGATCTATGGTGTGATTCTTCGTTTCGGCGTTGTTTAATGTTATTGGAGACCTCGATCGAGTTCGCGTTAGGTTATATGTCTTGTTTGCATGTTTAGACGGGTTCCCGGGGACCTCGGGTGTGTTCCGGGTGGGCTACGGGTCAATTCCTCCTATTTTTGAACTGCTATTTTCTGCTTTCTGGTGTTCTCCTATGCGATCGCTAGCCACCTTTTTCGTTCGCGTAGTGTTCCGTTGACCCGCCCAATTTGTCTTCTTTGCATTGGTGTATCACCTCCCACGATCGCGATGGTCTGTTTTCTTCTTCGTCGCGTCCGAATGCCTTCCCCTCGTTCGCAGAGTAGAACTTAGGGGATAGGGGTTGTTGGTTACTTCTTCATCGCGTTCACATCTTTTACATCGCGTTTGCATACAGTTCCGCCAGTTTTTTCATCGAGTTTGCCTGACTCCCTTCGCGATCGCTGAAGCCTACCTACTCCCCTATACGTGATCGCATAAGCCCTTCCACGATCGCGTAGCTCATTTTTGACAGCAGCTATTTTTCTTCTATGCAATCGCATACCTTCTCTCACGATCGCGATGCACAAAAATTTGGGCAGACATAATATATTCCAAAATCAAGGGTTTCACCGTTTTTATCACATCTTGACTTGTAGAGTTCGGTTTTTTGCGATTCTTGGTGGGTTTTTCAAGAAAATCGATTAGGTAAGTGTTATTCACTTAAAATCAAATATATTCCAGTTTAATCTTTGTTTTTATCATTTAAATTGTGTTTTTATTTGGGAAAAATGTTGGGTTTTGAAAAATTCCCAAAAACGAAATTTCATGATTTGAGAGGCAAAATGGTATCGGAATTTGGTAATTTTTGTATGGTTGAACTCATTTTGGAATGGGTGTTCGGGTTCCGGATGCGGGCCCGGGGGTCGACTCTTCGGTATATTTTTAGATTTTTGTAAAGATCGAAGCTTTATTATCCAGAATAGTTCCTTATAAGTTTTATGTGTTTTTTGTAGTTGTTCTAGTTGGTTTTGAGCCGTCCGGAGGCCTTTTTGCCCGATAAATCCATTTTAGAGTAGCGGGTTTTCATCTTTGAGGTAAGTATCTTGCCTAACCTTGTGTGGGGGAATTACCCCTTAGGATTTGAGTCTTGTATGTTGATTGTAGTCCATGTACGCGTGGTGACGAGTGTGTGCTCGAACTTATTTGTAGAAGGCTGACCTTTTAGGGTTCTTATGTCCTTATATTCACCTTGTATGAAGTTTTTCTTGATACACTTGAGTTCTTATTTGCTAGTTTCACCTCTACATGCTTTGATTAGAGATAATTGCTTTAGGATTCACCCTTATCGCCTACTTGACCCTGATTAGACTTAACCAAAGGTTTTACCTCTTCTATCGTCATTCTATATTTTCATAAACTGCCTATAATAAATTGAAATTATTAATGCCTCATCCTATAATATTTAGCCTTAATTGGAGTTATGAGTACCTCTTTCTGCTCACCCTTAATTGAATTGTTGAATATCTCTCATAATTTCTCAACCTCATAAGGGGTTTAGATAACTTATATCTTAGTGGACTTGTTCTTACGTGGAATTATTTGACTTGTGTTCGCTTCTTATTGTTGACTTGAATTTTGTGGATTCGTTGCTTTGTCTTGTTTTTCCCTGGTCAAGCTGTTCTCTTTACACTTAGCATTATTTACCTTGATTATTCCTTGTGAATGAGTTCTACTATTTCTTGTGATTTGAAGTTCTTGTATTGGTTTACTCGATGTTCTTTGTATTACTGTCATTGTTTCTTCTACTTGTTGTGGTGATGTACGAGTTTTCTGCCGCACTAAAATTGTTGTCCATGTTGGTTGCGTTGCATATTTAAATTGGGACTACAAACATATTTTGGGATATCCCCCTATACTACATATGTAAATTGGGACTACAAACGTATTCCGGGAGATCCCCTTGTACTGCATATTTACTTTGGGACTACGGACGTATTCCGAGAGATCCCCAGCACTGCATATTATTTTGGGACTACAGACGTATTTCGGGAGATGCCCCTGTACTGCATGATAAATTCTGAACTACGGGACGGGATCCAGGTAGATTTATTGAAGAAACGATGTTTGAAAGATATTTATTCGAAAAGTATATTTGAAAAGGCAATTATCTTGAAGAAAACTATGTTTGAAAGACTATTATTTGGAAAGGTATATTTTAAAAGCATTCATCTTGAAGAAAACTTTGTTTGAAAGACATTTATTGGAAAACAATAGTTGAAAAGCATTTATCTTGAAGGAACTACGTTTGAAGATTATCTTTCTGCAAAATTTATATTTGGAGGAAGTATATTTCAAAAGAATTTTTCTACTTGAAAGGATTATATTGTAAAGCTTCCAATATAAAACTTGTGGGTGAAAGTTTACACTCGAAGATTTTGATCAATTTATTGGAGTTCTTGGCTGAGGCCTGATGTAGAAATTATTTCCTGAGTTACTACTTGCCCTTACTGTATTTTGGTTCCCAAATTTGGGTTGTGTTCCCGTCCATCCTTCCGTATATTATTTAAGTGTTCCATTGATGTTTGTTGTTTTTCTTCCCTTATTGTAGTGTTTATGTTATTAACCATATCGTGTAGATATTAGATAGATGTTATGTTTCCGTCATTTATGTACTTATGCCTGTTTAGTTTATTAGACCAGTGGGTGTCTTGACTAGTCCTCGTCACTACTTCACCGAGGTTAGTCTTGATACTTACTGGACATCGTTGTGGTGTGCTCATACTACACTTCTGCACATCTTTGTGCAGATCTAGGTATTGACTGTTAGTAGCTGTGCAGGTCACTTCCGAGGAGACTCAAGGTAAACCTGTTGCTACGTTCGCGGGCTTCGGAGTCATCTTCCTACTTTTATTCAACTATTCTTACTCATTTCCAAACAATTTTATTTAGAAGTTGTAGTAAACTCTGTAAAGCTCATGACTTGTACTACCGATTTTGGGAAATTGTAAATTTTTGCAAAGATTCTATATCGAGACTGTTAGTTTTTCTTTATTATTGTTATTATTCAATGAATTGTAGGCTTGCCTAGTTCCTAAGACTAGGTACCATAACGATACCCAACTGAGGAAAAATTGGGTCATGACATAGGTTGAAAGTAGTGACGAGCTTACACAAGGTCAGATCCAATATCAATATTCCACACCAGTTCATAACAGCATAATACAAGTAATAAAAATTGACTCGGGCCCATTGGTTAAAACTCGAGGTTCGGACCAAAACACATTTGCCCATTCACCCTCGAGCTCGAATATGTAATTAGTTTCGGAATATAACCCCAAATTGAGGTCTAAATACCCAATTTGCAAAAACGCCAATTCTTCCAAAATCCCTAATTTCTACCATGACAGAACAAGGTTTAGGACTAGGAAATTATTGGGTGATGATGGAAATGAGTTAAAGGGTACAAATCTATGAATTAGTGTTAAGTTTCCCTTTCAAAATCGCACTTAGGCCGAGCTCTAATGGAGTGTTTATGAAAAATGGGTAAAATACCGTTTTTGAATCTATTTTAAGTGTTGGGCAACAGTGTTCATCGCAATCGTGTGAACACTGTCGCGATCACGAAGAGTAGCTTATAAAATACTTATGCGATCGCGAGTCCGTTATCGCTTTCGTGAAGGCTATACCCCCTGTCATTCGTGTTCGCAAGCCCTTGCCCGCGCTCGCGATGAAGAGACGACTTACCCCTACCTTAGGTCCCATATGTTATGCGTTTGCGTGGAGCTGGCCGCGATCGCGAAGGGTAAGGGCCCCCATCGTTCCGCGTTCGCGACCCAGTCTCTGCGTTCGCGTAGAGTAAAATTCCTCCCAACCTAGATCTCCTTCGCGATCGCGAGAGTGACAACGCGATCCCGAAATACAATGCACTAGACACCAGATTCAGCATTTCACACCAGATTTTCCTAAGTCCAAAAATCTTGTAACCTATCTGAAACTCACCCGAGCCATCGGGGCTCCAAACCGAACATGCACACAAGCGTAAAAACATCATACGGACTTGCTCGCGTGATCAAATCGCCAAAATAACACCAATAATTACAAATTTAGCCTCAAATCAAATAAAATTTTCAACAAAGGATTAGAATTACTGTTTTCCCAACCGAGAGTCCAAATCACGTCAAACTGACTTTGTTCCTTACCAAACTTCACAAACAAGTCATAAATACTATATTGAACCTTAACCGGGCTCCGTAACCAAAATACGGGCCCGGTATAAAAAATGACAAACATTAATAGATTCTTAAAACCATTTAATTTTCAGACTTTTAATTTTCCCTGAAACGCCACCGGCCCCTCCTCATAAGTCAAATCCTTGTCCAACTGGACAGAGCTAAAATCTAACACGTGGGACGGGTCACAATGATACTTTTGGAGCATAAACACATGGAACACTGGATGAACTGCTGATAACCTCAAAGGAAATGCAAGCCTATAAGCCACCCCTGTCACTCACGGGAATCTCAAAAGGCCCGATATATCTAGGGCTCAACTTTCCCTTCTTTCTCGAACCTCATGACACCCTTCATGAGTGACTCCCGCAGCAACACTCTCTCCCCAACCATGAATACCACATCGGGAGGTTTTAGATTGATTTGGAGGAGAACTTTTTATTTTTGAGGGTTAAGTTGAAGAGCTAACCAAAGTTTGACGTTTATGTAAATGGTATTGGAATCATGTTTTGATGGTTCTAATAGGTTCATATGGTACTTAGGCGTATTTATGGACTTTTTATTTAGATGTTTCTAAAACGTTTTGGCGAAAGTTTGATATATGAAGGTGTGAAAAGTTCATCGGTTTGACCGGGAGTTAATTCGATGTTATCGAGTATAGATTGTTGTTTCGGGAGTTTAAATAAATTCGATATGTCATTTGTAAATTGTGTGAAAAATTTGAGGTAAGTCCATGTCGGTTAGACGTGGTTCGGCATGGGGTTTGAAAATTGGATGTTTGATAAGCTTATTAAGCTTTATTCGATGTGTGATTTGTAGCTTTGATGTTGTTTTGTGTGACTCGAGACCTCGAGTAGGTCCTTATTAGGTTTTGGGATTGGTTGATGTGTTTGGACGGAGTCTTGGGTGCCCCGGTATCGATAGAACCATTAAACAATGTATTAAACACATTTCACGCCAAGAACATTAATTAAAAGTAAAAATCCTACAGGGGAAGCCAAAATTTCCTTCTTCGAAGTCGTCCTTGTACAGTTGTATTGTGCTAGCTGCCAGTGCTTGTATGCAACTCAAATATATGATGCTACTGTTGAATTATATATCGCAGCGGAAGCAATTACAATATTATATTCATGTGTGAATTAAACAACTAGCAAATACGGAGATTATTCGAGTTACCTCTTGAAGCTTGAACAAAGCAGATTAATCTCAGTCTCTAGTTCAGAGTTGCAACACCGTGACCTCAGCAAAACCTCCAGTCTTTTACCACGTTTTTGAGGTTAAAACCCTTTTTCACCACTTGTTAGGTTTTCTTATTCAACTAACGAAAGGTTTCCTTTATTTCCTATTATTTAGGCACAATAGGAACCACATAATTTAATTCGCAAGGCTTCCTATTGTGGAATTAATTTAGAAATTTGAAATTAATTTATACCATAATAAATTACGAATTATTCCACTAAAATTTGTAATTGCACTCCTTAGTTCAATTTCAAAGTTCTTCCATAAAACCTTATCTAACTCCCCATGTTAAGATTCATATACTAACCAATCAAATTAAATTACTAACAATTTGATTTATTGATTACTTCCTTTAGACTTTCACTTAACTTATTTCATTTGTTGGATACAAAATCCACCGGCCGGTTTTACACATTCTCACACCTTATTTTCCCGAGGGGGATAGGGGAGTTTTTCCTATTGAAGTGAAATTATTCGAAACGGGATTATTTTATTTATTTCAGAGTCGCCACTTGGAATAATTTACGGTGTCCCAAGTTAGCAGTTTATTTTAAAATCCCAAATCGAGAAAGTTTGACTCCGTTTAATGTATGTGAAAACCAGAAGACTGGGTAAGGAATTTTGTTAACCTGGGAGAAGGTGTGAGGCACTCCCGTCTTCCGTGGTTTTAGCACGATCGCTCAAATATTAATAATTAGCCTAATTACCTTATTTAGTACAAGTTTAAACCTATTGTGCATTTTTAACCTCTTAAACCGCTGTTAATATTTATGGAATTATTTTTGGAACAAGTCACGTTGTCGTACACTTGTCATTTTGGTACACGTTGCAAACCGCGCCACGTGAAATGCACCCGCGATTTAGGACATGTTTATTTTAATATTGTTTGAAGTTATGGTCAGGTCACATGAAATGCGCACCCGAATTGGACATTCGGTATCGTGACTATGACTCGGGAACCGTACCCATAGTCACGATGATTCATTTAAACGCACCTAAAAGTAAACTACGCTTATTCATGGTTTGATTATCCTAAAGTTCGAGATTGCATGTGAGGTTCAAATGTTATGGAGATACAATGTGGGAGCTAGATCATTCATTTCTAAATGTTCTGAACTATTCAAGAAAGCAATAAATTTCTAAAACATTTAAGAAAAAAGGAAAATCAATTTAATTTGCAGGATAATTAATAGTCAGCTAGGAAAATTATCAAACTTAAACTCAAATTACCAAATATAATACATTAGAAATTAAGGCTACAACTAACTTAGTTTTTTAACAGATACACAATCTGGGCCAGTTCATTGGGTTCAACACTCCAGGCCCAACAACCTGAGGTCTCTATCCCATTTCACGTATGGTCTTTAATGGAACAAGTTCTGGAAAATAACATTACACACTATGATTTTCAAATCAAGTACAATGAGTTCAAATTAGAATATGTATAGCTAAATTGTGGAATTAAATTTACAAATATTGCTTATTCTATAGCTAATGGTCAGAACATGACTGTTTTACACCAATAGCCAAAGCCCAACCCACATTTTTCATTTTTACTTCTTCACATTTCTTCATTGATGTCTAGCTTTTATCCTCTGTTCAAGCATACCATTTCCTCTCAAGCTAATTTTTAAATTCATAATCACAAGCATAGCCTGTCATCATTTAATCATACAAAACACACGAGTTATTTCCAAAACCATACAAGCTCAATCAATTTTTTAGATGCTTTAAACAACAGTTAACTCTTAACATCAAGAGTCGCACAAGCAAGCTAAAAGACTAGATTCATGAAACTAAAACTGCCCTTTGATTAGCACGTTATAATAGTTCATTCAAAAAACAAACGAGTATAAATATTGAATACAAACATATGAAATCGGATGCAAACATAGTGAGTCACTTAAACCTTCATTAACACATTCAAAGCAGAGTTACAAAAAGAGTTTCACATATCTAGGAACAAAATAAATATATGAACTTGACTAAGAAGAAACAAAGATGGAAGATTAAGATCCAACAAGCTAAACAACAACAAAACTCAGTGTCAAGCAAGCAATTCCACATCTTGAGAGCAGTTCGAAATCCCAGAAAGAAAGTGAAGCAAAACCAATAGCAAATGGAAGAGCAAAACAACATTTTAAACATTTTTTTTCTGTTTTCTATCTTATTTTGATTTCAAAGATTTGTTTTCCAAAAGAAAATCAGTATGGACTAAAGAGAATGTGAAGCTTTTCAGTGTGTTTTTCTGCGGAAAGATAAGTCTATTTCTGAGAGGAAAATGACGAGTCTTAGCGTGTTTGTGTGAGGGAGTGTAAGGTCCTTTATATAGAGTGTAGGAGTGCAAAACGATAGGAATGAGAAAGGTAAAAAAGGAATCTGCCACCCTCCCTTAAATTAAGGAATATTGACATCTTTCCAAAACAGAAAATGGACATTTGTCCAATTTCTAGAACCTTCCCAAAACAAAAAATAAATAGGTGTCTAATTTCTTGATGTTTCCTTTCACTCTTATCTCTTTTCTTAACAGATTGGGACAATTGTCCCTCTTCTAGAAACTTCTTTTATTTTCACTCTTTTAACCATTGTATTTTACCTCTTTTTAACCTTATTTCTGACCTAAATCCTCTTGTCTCAATACTTTTAACCCTCCAATGCATCCCAAATTGGGCCAGGCCTGTTTAAAGACTTGGGATTGTACCTCAATCTTCCTTCTAAACCCAAAAATCTCCTAGTCCACAAATCAAAACCCTACCCTCAATTCCAATAATTTTAAGCCTAAAGGAAATAATTTCAGAAGTTATAAAACCTAACTAGTTCTGAAATCTATCTAAATCAATCAACGTAGAGAAAATAATTAATCTAAATTAGACAATCAATGCTGAAAGGTGCAAATATATTGTAGAATCAAAAGGAGCAACAAGGAAAAGATCTACACAGTTCAAAACAAAAAATACTCAAAAATCCAACAAAATTAGACGATTAATCTAATATAATTAACTAGTTGAAGTCAGGCAAGTAACCATTAATGCAAAAACTAACTTAATATTCATTGAATCCTAATCGATCTAAACTAAGTTATACACTTGAACACAACTAAACAGAAAACCATGTCTGAGAAAACTGAAAAGGTAAGAAAAGTAACTAAAACAAAGGATTATTGGTGTACCTATCGAATTCAATTGATTATAAAATACCAGTTGCCAATAGTCCTTGTGCCAAAAGACCCGTCCAGAATTTGAATCCCTGATGGGACATCTTGGCACGAGGACCTTTGAAAAACCAGATACGGGGCTGAGGTTCGATCTTTTTGTTTTTCAGAGGGATTGAGAGAGAAGGGGAGGAGTATAGGGTGTGATTTTGAAGGAGTTTGGAGGTGGTCCACCAGTGGGGGTGGTTTAGAGTATATGGGCGGCAAGGGGTTCTGAGTTTTTATATCTACAAATCCGAGAAAACTAGAGGGAATTAGGGGAAATAGTTATGGTATTTGAAAAGAGGGGAGAATGAGTATTGCCTAGTTAGAAGATGAGGCTGTTTGGAGTGGCGCCGCTGCCGTGGGCGATTTTCGGCGGAGGTGAAAGAGGGGTGAGAGAGACGGAGAGATTTAGTGTTTTGAGATGAGCTCTAAGGGTTTGGGGGTGTTTCTTCAGTCAATTATAAGGTAATGGGGTGGTTTAGGGTGGTGGCCGCCGGTTGAGGTGGTTTAGTATATGTGGGCGGCTAAGGTTAGTTTAGAGATGAATAAGATGGGAAATGAAGTATTGTCTCTAGGTTTGGGAATTTTCGGACAGCTTTATGGTAAAGGAAAGAGAGTTCCGGTCCGTTGGATTGAATGAGATGAATGATGGGTATTTGCTGTGACCAAAACGGGGTCGTTTTGGTAAAAAGGGTAATGGACTGGGTAAGAGTTTGGGCTTTGGCGGATGGATTAGGTGCTAAGGCAATTGGGCCGTTTGAAATCTGGCTCAAGCCGATTTGAAGCTCAAAACAACCTTCTTCCTTCTTCTTTGTTTTTCTTTCCTTCCCTTTGATTTTAAAAATCTAATTTCACTTATTAAAATCAATTACAAACTACATAAAATCCTAAATTAGACCCTAACTTAATTTATTTTGTAAAATTATCCCTAACTTATTTTCCGTTAACTTATCACTAAATAATTAAGACTAAAGATGCAACCAACCATTGTATTTTTTGTGGTTTCATATTTAATAATGCAATTAATTAACAAATTAAATCCTAAAAATGCTAAAAAATAAAAAATAAAAAAAACTTAAAATGCAATGCAGAAATTTTGAACATTTTTATGGTATTTCCTTGTAATTTAAAAAAATGCAACTAAATGCGAACAACAACTAATCAAGAAATTCCTAAAAATTCTTTAAAAATATAAAAACAACTACGAAAAAATCTATTTGTTGATTTTGTAGGAGTATTTTCTTCGGGAAAAAATTACGTGCTCACAGCTGCCCCTCTTTGCTCGGAAACACTAAGAGTTTTCGGGCAACGATAAAGCGAGCAAATTTTGCCCGTTTGGATACTCCATGGGAAGCGTTTTGAAAATGTTTGACCGAATCTTGCTTCGAAGGTTGCCTACATATCCTTAGCTATAAAGGAATTATGTTAGTGTAGTTTTGGAAGTTTTGGTAGCTGGACTATCGAGAAACTGTGATTTCACTGATGTTGTTGTTGTTACTGCTGCTGAGCTCCTTATTACACCAAAGTTGACATGAAAAAGACTAACTAATTCTATCCGCTACGAGTTACAAGATTCCTATCTATATGTCTTCTGAAGCTTGATCTTGAGTCTTGGCTGGTTCTTCATGCAGACTCTAATCTGAATCTTGATGCTTGCTAGCTGCAGGTGCCAGTTCACTATTCTTCAGCTTTTTGGATCAATACGGGTCATGCAAAGCTTGTGACTTCAGTCATTTCTTGACCACTCCACATCTTTTCTCCGCTTCTGCACTTTGAGTTCACTTCTTTTCCATTTTTTCTCTATAATGGATTGAGACTTCTTTTGGTTGTCTCGAACCCTGTGCTTCGAGGTAAAAACATGCTCAGACACCAAAACAAACAAACGGAATATTTCTTCCCCAGTTTTCACTAGAAAAATTTCGTGAGTTATTGCAACAAACTCTATACTACTTCATTATTGAAAATAATAAAAAGGGCGGGAATGGTGTACCCAGGGAAAAAGAGACTAGGTGTCACGACCTTATTTTTCCTCTGTTAGGTATCATGATGGTAGGGACTAGATAAGACTAACATTTATTTAATAGCAACAATAATAATAATGGAAAACTGACAATCTCCATACAAAAATATTTATAGAATTTACAGTTTCACCCAAAACCGGTAATACAAGTCATAAGCTCTACAGAGTTTACTATAACTTCTAAATACAATTTCTTAGAAATGAGTAAGAACACTTGAATAAAAGTAGGAACGTCACTCCGAAACCCACGAAAGTAGCAACAGGTTTACCTTGAGTCTCCTCGCCAATGATCCACACAACTACTAACAGTCAATACCTGGATCTGCACAAAAATGTGCAGAAGTGTTAGTATGAGCACACCACAGCGGTGCCCATTAAGTATCAAGACTAACCTCAGTGAAGTAGTGACGAGGAATAGTCAAGACACCCACTGTTCTACTGGACTAAACAAGCATAAGTATAGAAACAACGGAACATAACATCTATCGACTATTTTTTGATATGGCTAACAACATAACAACTACAATAAGGAAGCAAGAACATCAACGGAACACCATAATAATACACAGAAGGGTGGACGGGAATATAGCCCAAATTACGGAACTCACAATACGTAGAAAAGGCAAGTAGTAACTCAGCACTGCAATAGTTCCCACATCAGGCCTTAGCCAACATTTCCAGTAACTTAATCGAAATCTTCAAGTGTACACTTTCACCCGCAAGTTTTGTATTGGAAGCTTTAAGAATGTAGTCCTTTCCAATAGGAAATTCTTTGAAATATGTTTCCTTCAAATATAAGTTACTTCAAACGTAGTTCTTTCAAAATGAATGCTTTTCAAATATACTTTTAAATTAATATCTTTCAAACATAGCTTCTTCAAGATAAATGCTTTTCAATATACTTTTCAAGTATACTTTTCAAATAATACTTTCAAACATAGTTTCTTCAAGATAAATGCTTTTCAAATATGCTTTGCAAATATACTTTTCAAATAATACTTTCAAACATAGTAGTGTCAAGATAAATGCTTTTCAAATATGCTTTGCAAATATACTTTTCAAATAATACTTTCAAACATAGTTTCTTCAAGATAAATGCTTTTCAAATATATATATTATTCGAGTATAGGTCACCCTGTGACGCCTAAGCATAGAAGATTAACAGCTCCGAACACAGGTTTATCAACAGGGGAAATCTACCTGGATCCCATCCCGTAGTTCCGAATTTATTATACAGTACAGGAGGATCTCCAAGAATACGTCTGTAGTCCAAAAATAAATATGCAGTATAGGGGGATCTCCCGAAATACGTCTGTAGTCCCAATATAAATATGCAGTACATGGGGATCCTCCGGAATACTTCCGTAGTCCCGAAATAAATATGCAGTGCTGGGGGATCTCCCGGAATACGCCCGTTGTCCCAAAATAAATATGCAATGCTGGGGGATCTCCCAGAATACATCCGTAGTCCCAATTTAAATATGCAGCGCAACTAACAAACACAACAATTATAGCGCGGTATAAAACCCATACATCACCACAACAAGTACAAAGTAACAATGATAGTAATACAAAGTATGGCGAGTAAATCAATAAAGGAACTTCAAATCACAAAGAAACAGTAAACCTCGTTCACAAGGAATAACCATGGTAAATAATGCTAAGTGTAAAGAGAACAGCTTACCCAAGGAAAAACAAGACGTAGCAGCGAATCCATAATATTCAAGTCAACAATAAGAGGCCATCACAAGTCAAACAAGTCTCAAGTAAGGACAAGTTGATTAAGATATAAGTTATCTAAACTACTTATGAGGTTGAGCAGTTATGAGAGATATTCAAAAATTCAAATAAGGGTAATAAGAAAAAGATAATCGTAACTCCGATTAAGGCTAAGCAATTATTGGTGTCAGGTAATACTAAATTTAAATTAAACAGGCAATTTATGAAAAATATAGCATGGTGGTAGAAGAGGTAAAACCTTCAGTTAAGTCAATTAGGAATCAATTAGTCAATAAAGTCAATCTACAATAAAGTAATTCTAATTTAAGCAGGTAGATATAAAACTAGTAATCAGGAACTTAGTCTTAACAAATACAACTTCGTACACAGGGAATATAAGGACCTAAGAACCCTAAAAGTCCAACCTTCTACATATAAGTCTGAGCACACACTTGTCACCTCGCGTACACGGACTACAATCAACATAGAAGACCCAAATCCTAAGGGGCCCCACACAAGGTTAGGCAAGATACTTACCTCAAAGACGACAATCCGTTACTCTAAAATGGACTTCTCGGGTAAAAAGGCCTCAGGACGGCTCAAATCCAACTAGATCAACTTCAACGAACACATAAAACTTATAAGGAACTATTACAGATAAGAAAGACTAAATCTTTAACAAAATTCAAAAATCGGCCCACAACTCGGCCCCTGGGGTCGCGCCTCAGAACCCGACAATTTTTACAAAACCCGAACACCCATTCCAATATGAGTTCAATCATTCAAAATTTACCAAATTCCGATACCATTTCGTCCCTCAAATATTGATTTTTCATTTAAGAAAATTTATTAAAAAACCAACATTTTCCTCAACTCATAACACAATATAAATGAAAAAAACAAAGATAAAATCATGGAATATATATAATCCTATGTGAAGAACACTTACCCACTCGATTAGCTTCAAAACCCCCATAAATCGCTCTCAAATCCGAAGTCCAAAACTCAAAATGTGAAGAAAAATAGCTAACCCTCATTTATAAGAATCTTCCCAGGACAATCCACACCTGCGACCACTTAGCCGCATCTGTGCAACCGCAGGTGCACGATTCCAACCGCACATGCGCTCCTTCTCACTCCTACACCCAAGAAACCTCTCATGCGGTGCCGCATGTGCGCTCCAAATTCTGCACATGAGGATGCTGCCCAGTCCGCTTCTTCTCTCACTTGCGCCTCTGTTCCCGCACATGCGATCATCACACAGTGCCGAAGGTCCGCAGGTGCAGTTACACCAGACCTCAGCCTCCCTAAAAACCATGGAATTCATCAGCGACTTGTCTGAAACAAACCAGGAGCCCTCGGGACCCTGTACAAGCATACAAACAAGTTCCATACTCTAAGACGGACCCGATTGAGGTCTAAAATCACATCCAAACACGACGAAGCTATGAATCACACCAGGAATCGAGCTTATAAACTTTCCAATGTTAAAACTTCTAAACTCATGCCGAAACCTATCAACTCAACCCGGAATGATCAAATTTTGCAAACAAGTCCCAATTCACATAAAGAGATGTTCCAACTCTCGGAATCGCATTCCGACCCCGATATCACAAAAGTCAACGGTTGGTAACACTTCTCCATTTTCCAAACTTCAAATTTTCTAACTTTTCACCGAATTGCCTCAAATTAATCTACCGACCTCCAAATCCAAATTCGAACGCGTACCTTAGTCCAAAATGACCATAAAGAGCTGTTGTTCTTATCCAAAACTTATTTTGGAGCCGTTTACACAAAAAATCAAATTTCGGTCAAATTTCACCGCTTAAGCTTCAGAAATTAGAATCCTTCTACCAATTCAATTCCGAATCATCTGGTAGCTGAATTCAACCATGCATGCAAGTCCAATACCTAATATGAAGTTGGTCAAGACCTTACGCTGCCGCACGGAGCTTGAATTCTCAAAACTACCGGTCGGGTCATTACACTAGGGAGTGGTGACCCTATGTTTAAAATGAAATCAACTAGGGATGGAGACCCTTTGTTGGAAAAGAGACTAGGGAGTAGAGACCCTATATCTAAAACAAAATCAACTAGGGCGTGGAGACCCTATGTTGGAAAAGAGACTAGGGAGTGGAGACCCTATGTTTAAACTAAAATCAACTAGAGAGTGGAGACCCTATGTTGGAAAATCATCAACTAGGGAGTGGAGAACCTATGTTGGAATATCATCAACTAGGGAGTGGAGACCCTATGTTGGCATCAACTAGGGAGTGGAGACCCTATGTTGGAACATCATCAACTAGGGAGTGGAGAACCTATGTTGGAATATCATCAACTAGGGAGTGGAGACCCTATGTTGGCATCAACTAGGGAGTGGAGACCCTATGTTGGAAAATTATCAATTGGGGAGTGGAGACCATATGCTGGAAAAGCGACTAGGGAGTGGAGACCCTATGTCTAAAACAAATTCAATTAGGGAGTGGAGACCCTATGTTGGAAAAGCGACTAGGGAGTGGATATCCTATGTCTAAAATAAAATCAACTAGGAGTGGAGACCCTATGTTGGAAAATCATCAACTAGGGAGTGGAGACCCTATGTTGGAACATCATCAACTAGGGAGTGGAGAACCTATGTTGGAATCAACTAGGGAAAGGAGACCCTATGTTGGAAAAGAGACTAGGGAGTGGAGACCCTATGTCTAAAAATCATCAACTAGGGAGTGAAGAACCTATGTTGGCATCAACTAGGGAGTGGAGACCCTATGTTGGAAAAGAGACTAGGGAGTGGAGACCCTATGTCTAAAAATCATCAACTAGGGAGTGAAGAACCTATGTTGGCATCAACTAGGGAGTGGAGACCCTATGTTGGACCATCATCAGCTATGAAGTGGAGACCCTATGTTGGTCTCAACTAGGGAATGGAGACCCTATGTTGGAAATGCAACTAGGGAGTGGAGACCTTATGTCTAAAAATAATCAACTAGGGAGTGGAGACCCTATGTTGGAAAATCATCAAATAGGGAGTGGAGACCCTATGTTGGAAAATCATCAACTAGCGATTGGAGACCCTATGTTAGAAAATCATCAACTAGGGAGTGGAGACCCTATGTTGGAAAATCATCAACTAGGGAGTGGAGATCCTATGTTGGAAAATTCTGAACTAGGGAGTAGAGACCCTTTGTTCGAATTTCATCAACTAGGGAGTGCAGACCCTATGTTGAAAAATCATTAACTAGGGAGTGGAGACCCTACGTTGGAATCAACTAGGGAATGTGAATCATATGTTGGAAAAGCGACTAGGGAGTGGAGAACCTTTGTCTAAAAAATGATCAACTAGGGAGTGGAGACCCTATGTTGGAAAAATGAAGCTAGGGATTGGAGACCCTATAAAATACCATGATTATGACCTTTTTCTTATTTTCTTCCTTTTTTTTTTGTCATTTGGTTTTTTAATCATTTCCATCATCATTTTTTTCTTTTTTTATTTTGGATAATGAGCAAATGCCGGAAATAATTTTGGAGAAGACTTCCCTTTTTGGAGTTGTTGCTGCGAAGCTATTTCTAGCCCTTGCGCAGTTTCTTTTGGTTACACCTGCTTCTTGCAAGGTTGCTTTTGGATTGCACTTGTTTCCTGTTGTTTCAAACAAAGAACAATTGTCAGTTTGAAAATGGTGGTTGGTTTTGTGGCCTTGAGCGTATCAGTCACTTGATCTCAGCCCAATTTCTTTGATGATACTCTCAACTACAACTGCTTGTTCCCTGAGGACAGATTTCACTTCTGGCCCTGGAGTACTTGGCTTTTCCAAAACTTTACCATGTCGGTTAATCACGTGGGACTTAACCTTTTTCAACTTTGTTTTACCTTTGTGGGCATTTGAATTTGATTTCCTTTTTTTCAGGAGTTTTTGATTTCAAAGAATTGACCATCATGACCAGGCGAAGTCGACTCGATACACCTGCCGAGCCTGGGTGCTTTCTTGAATATCGGCTTGTATCAGATAAAAAACCTATAAATCAATCTTGCCATCCTTTCTTTTTCCTAGCTTCATAACAGAATTAGACCCAAAGGGATTCAAAGAAAAGAAAATAATGAAATGGACAAATGAACTTAGACGAGAGGTATCCCTTTCGGGGAAAAGAAAGAAGGACGTATCTGGAGTGCATGCGAACTTCAATGAACATGAAATGTCAATTGGACTTGGATACCTGATCTGTGTAAACCATCAAACTCTCATAAATTCATCACAACTTATGCCTCAAAATCAAGAAACCTTGCCAGGACTCTATCAATGCCAATGGTTGAGAGGACCCTCTTTTCGATCAGTGGCGCCCTTTGCGGGTTTTCACCAGCTGACATCTCTCATTTCTCTTCTCACCATCGCTTTATAGTGCGCTTTGTGAGTTTTCACTAACAAGACTCTCTATTTTTAAATTTCTCTGCTTACCATCGCCTTATGGTGCCCGTGAGGGTTTTCACCGATAAGACTCTCTCATTTTATTTCCCTTATTTTTTGGCAACAGATCCAAGTAATTGTATCCTCCCGTTTAAAATATTCTCGTTGATTGATCATAAGGACTTGATTAGGATTTGGGTAAAATGATTTTGATCGGGTTACAACTTTGGAACCTTTCAGGCAGAACTATCACCGAACCATTATAACTTCTGCCCCAGTTTTAACTTTTGGGGAAACATGGATTTTTATTTTGGTGTGACTAAACCCCCATAGAGAAGCTGCCTACATATCCTTTTGGAATGAAGTTGAACGTAGTTCAAGGAACATTATTTTTTATTTTCTTTTGTTTTTCTTTTCCTTTTCATTTCATTTTTTTAGATGACTTCAAGTTCAAGAGAGGGTAATCAAAGAAAAAGAGAACCGACTCAAACGGTTTGCAAGGGTTGGTAGTCTTTGGGTAGCGAGAATGAATGCCTTTCGTCATCCCAATAAAAGAGTATTAGAAATGCGAAAGGGGTTAAACATAATACATTTTTACCGCATATGCATTGACAGCCGTTTTAGGGTCATTTCCTTCAATGTCCCCCAAGTACAACGCTCCTTCGAAAACAATTTTCTTATAATGTACGGGCCTTTCCAATTTGTAGAAAATTTTCCTTTTGCTTTGTCATGATGCACGAGAATACGCCTCAGAACGAGTTGGCCCACTTCAAATTTTCTAGGCCGCACTTTCTTGTTGTAGACATGGGCCATTCTTTGTTGGTAAAACTGCCCGTGACAAACTGCGGCCATCCGCTTTTCATCAATCACAGTTAATTGTTCCAACCGGGTCTTGACCCACTGATCATCTTTAATCTCATCTTCAACAATGATTCGAAGAGAGGGAATTTAAACTTCTGTAGGTATTACAGCTTCAGTGCCATAAACCAATAAGTAAGGCGTGGCCCCAACTGATGTGCGCATGATTGTGCGATATCCCAATAGTGCAAAAGGCAGTTTTTCATGCCATTGTCTAGACTTTTGAATCATTTTCCTGAGGATCTTCTTAATTATCTTGTTTTTTGCTTCAATAGTGCCATTAGCCTTGGGCCGATAAGGGGTAGAGTTATGATGTGTAATCTTAAATTGTTCGCATACCTCCCTCATCAAATGGCTGCTCAGATTTGTAGCATTGTCTGTAATGATAGTTTTAGTAATACCAAAATGACAAATAATGTTGGAATGCATGAAGTCCACCACTACTTTCAAGATGATGACTTTTAAAGTGACTGCTTCAACCCACTTTGTGAAATAATCAATTGCAGCCAGGATGAATATGTGCCCATTTGAAGCTTTCAGTTCGATTGGCCCAATGACATCCATACCCCAAGCAACAAACGACCATGGTGTTGACATAGGATGAATTCTAAAGGCGGTGCATGAATCAGATCAACGTGTATCTGACGCTGATGTCACTTCCGGACAAAACTAAAGCAATCATTTTCCATGGTCATCCAATAATAACCTACCCACATGATTTTCTTTGCAAGGACATATCCGCTTATATGGGGCCCGCATACTCCCGAATGCACTTCGTTCATGATCTTTTCACCTTTTTGGCATCTACACACCTCAGGAGATTCAAATCTGGATTTCTATTGTACAAAACTTCTCCGCTTAAGAAGAAACTACTAGCAAGCCTTCTAATGGTTCTCTTTTAGTCTCCACTGGACTGCTCGGGGTGTTCCTTTGTTTTCAAGAACCTTTTGATATCATGATACCACGGGTGAACCTCTAGTTTTATTTCAACTGCATTGCAATAAACATGTCTTTCTCGAATTTGAATCTCTAACGGATCAATATAGACATTGCCCGGATACGACAGCATCGCATCCAAGGTATCTAGTACAACAACTAACTCACTGTGGAATCGAGGAATATACCTAAATTCAACGGACTTGAACCGTTTGCTATGATATTCCACATGTTGATGTATGGTATAAGATTGATGTCTCGAGTTTCCCATTCACCTTGGGCTTGACGAATGATCAAATCAGGCCCATGATTAATAATTCTTCCACATCCAGATCAACTGCCATGTTCATGCTCATAATAGAAGCTTCATACTAGGAAGTGTTGTTTGAATAGAAGAGTTGAAGCCCGGCCATGGACGGATAGTGCTAACCAGTGAGATAAATAAAAATTGCCCCAATCCCGACACCTTTTGCATTTACAGCTCCATCAAAGAACATTTTCCAAGCATTGGTGTCCTCGGGAATTACTTCAACTGAATTTACTCCCTCGTATTGGAAATAAGTGCTCGGGGGTTGGTATTCATCATCAACCGGGTTCTCAGCTAGATGACTAACCAAGGCTTGGGCTTTCATTACCGTGCGGGTGACATAAACAATGTCGAACTCAGTGAGAAGGATTTTCCATTTTGATATCCTTCCCGTGGACTAGTTTTTGGAATACGTACTTCAGAGGATCCATTCTGGTTATGAGATATGTGGTGTTGGCCAACATATAATGTCTGAGCTTCTGAGCAACCTAAGTTAGGGCGCAGCAAGTTCTTTCCAACAAAGTGTACTTGGCTTCATAACATGTAAACCTCTTGCTCAAGTAGTATATGTCTTGCTCTCTGATGTGCCGGAGAATTTTGGAATATTTAATACCAATTTCTTAGATTTTAGCTCGTTTTAAATGCAATTGTCTTTTATACTTATGTAATTTTGATGGTTTACAGTGCATGAGTCTTGAGGAACCAAAAACATGGAAATGGAATCAAAAAGCCGCAAAAAGACCAGAAAGAGGCAAAATGCGATTGCAGAGTTGAAAATTCGAATCGCAAATCAAACATGAAGACCGCATAATGCTCAGGGGAACCGCAAAGTCCAACAGTTAGTTTGGCCAAATCCAAGTGAAAGAAATGGGGTCCATTATGCGACCGCATAACAGGTTTGTGGGCCGCATAATGGATCGCAAACCTCCTGTAGAAGTGGCTAAGATCATAAATGCGATGACAATATGCGGTCGCATATAACCAATGCAGACCGCATAACCAGAACGCGACGACTTCCTGGATCCTAGGATTTCAAAGACGCGGTGTACTTGAAGAGAATGTAGACCACATATTTGTTATGCGATAGAAATGCGGTCGCGACAGAAATGCGGTCGCTTATTTACTCCTCATTCTTCATTTCTTGTTGGTGGTTACAAACATTAACAAGTGGCATTATATTCTTTCTATACTTGGAAATGTGAGCTAGGGTTTGGTAGAAGTAAATATCAATACTCAAGGCTTTAAACCTTGTTTAATAGAATCTCTTAGGAATAAGTGAGTTTTATTTGGAATAAATTGATTACTCTTAATTGCAACTCTTTTATATTTTGAAAAATAATAAAGAGAAATACTACCCAACTATTGGAAAATATTGGGTAGTCATTTATAAATCATTTGTATATCAAAAGGACCTTCCATTAGAAAGATATCATATTATCACCAATAGCATTACATTTCATTGAAGGGGACACAACCTTGGTTTAGATAATCAAACTAATTACAACCTTATTTAATCATACTTGTTACCATTTCACAAAATTACAATCGAATCTATTACCATACTCTTGTTACTCTAACGGAATAGAAATACGATTTAAGTTAAGATTCACACTACTCAAGTAAACTTTTTCACGTCTATTCCCTGTGGGATTCGACCCCAGTCTGGTTGGGTTATATTCGACCCCAGTTGAACATCCCTCCCAGTCTGAGGAGGAGGAGACCTTGCCCTCAGTCGACCAATAGGCTGAGGCAAGAAGAAAAAGGGGAGATTATTTCCAGATCCGTTTTGAGGTCACAGGCTCTAGGAGTCTGTATAAAGAAGGGCTCACGAAATGGAAAATCCTTGAAGAGAACTAGTTGAGTCTGTAAGGACTACAAAAGTAGTAACCTCACATACTGGAGAACATCAAAGCAATAAATTAGGAATGCTTCACTGAGGTGCCTGATGATTTCAATGAAACACTGGTGCGAGAGTTCTATGCATCCTACGGGGCCTCCAGAACAGCTCATCACAAGCACACCAAAGTCTTCTGTGAATCGATCAGGGTTTGGGGGATGTCGGTGCTTTGTGACAGGGTCATGATAAATGATCTATATTTTAGAAGATAGAGTCCGGGCACAACTGAGTATTAGGCCAAATGGGCCAACAGAGATGGTGAGCGTGCCTGGATTTCTTCAGTGATCGCAAAGGGGACCCCCGCTTGAATTGACCCTTTGTATAAAATATTCAAGGAAGATCTCACACGAGAGGGTATATTATGGCTCAGCTTTGTTACCTCTATCTTGATATCGTCCCGGAATGAGACTTACATAAGCATTGAGAAATCTCTCCTCATTGCATGCATTATGACCGGGGTCAAGATTGATGTGGGTGATATTATCTTCCTAGAGTTAGGGTTCCGAGCTAACCAGACAGCCACGTCACTTCCATTCCCATGCTTGACCACAACCCTCTGTAAGGTTGTGGAAGTCCCTTCAATGCCACACTATGAAAATATGGGGAAAGCGCTGAAGGATATTGATATTACGTGCATCAGTGATGCGGTGCCGTATGTAGCTGCTGCTGCTTTAGAGGTTCAGCTCCAAATTCCTGCTGATAAAGATATCTCAGGATCCCAGACACCTGGTTCTCCTCCGGCCACAGTGGCATCCACTGCAACTCCACAGCCCATACCTCAGGCCACTATTGCCAGCCTTTTGCGGCACTACCAACCCTTTCGATCTTGGTCCTTTAGCTTAGCATGCAAATGCTAAGGTAGAACGACTTCTGAAGGACCTCCCCACTTTTATCAGGCAGATCATTACTCCTATCTAGTCCTCAGTGATATCACTCCAACAAAAGCATTCATCTTATGAGGATTTCTTCAGGCGGATTGAGGTAAGGCTTGAGAAGGTAGAGATGGGTGAGGTTGGAGGCCTGCCCAATCTTCGTGATGAGGTTGACACACTGAAGACTGAGCTCCACAAAATATAAAATCTGGAGTTCGATCTATACTCCTTCATGCCAAAGGAAGGAGAGCAAGGAGCGGGCACGTCCGTGGCTGGGTTAGATCTTGACTTTTCCATATTGATGAAAGCTCTTGAGCCACAAACTCGCGGGGCTTCCCTGACTCCAGCTCCCCCTGCACACATTGACATCCCTTCTGGGGAAGATTTCGGAGTCCGAGGCTAGGGAGACAGACGAGGAGAAGGCTGATGAGAAGTCATGGTCCCAGGAGGATGAGGGTCCTCAAGAGAAAGGCAAGTAAGTTTTTGTCCCTACAGCAGCAGAGGAGGGAGAAGAAGCAGTTGTTCAGACGGCGATAGCACATTTGATAGCAGACATGGTCACCCAAGACAAATCATCGACCATTCTGTCATTAGCATGCGAGGCTAGCAGCTCACAGGCACCAGTTCTAGGTTAAGACAGTTGGAGATCCCTCCTCCATCAGTGGAGGTCACTCCTCAGGTTGAAATCTCATTAGCCCCAGCTCCGGCATCAAAGGGTGATCCCACCATCATCCAGCCAGCTTCCGACTCCCATAGCGCTTAGTGCGCCTCGGGGAGCCCCTGAACTTTGTTTTTACATCTATTATACATTGGGGACAATGCATGCCTTTTAGTTGGGGGTGGGCTAGCCTAGTGTATATATTTTTGTACTACTTGAACTCTGGTACATATTTTTTGTGTTATATAAGAAAATTTCTCGTTAACTCTTGTATATACTTGTGTTGTCTTTGTCGATATGTTATATATTTCTCGTTAACTCTTGTATATACTTGGGTTGTCTTTGTAGATATGTTATCTTTGTATAAAAAAAATAAAAACAAGTAGATAGTTGTATGCATGTACATCTTTAGTAATTAGCGATGAATTCCCCTTGTTTTTCTTCACCAGGTTCTTTTCCAAGGGTGTAATAGTAGAACCATGGCAGTAGGACGAAACATTTTGACCGGTCTGGTGTAACTTTCTAGTTTCAAGCATGTATGTCTATAAATAACCTGTACCCTTCCGTTGATATATAAAAACAAAAAAAATTATATTTTATGGTTAATCATCTGTGTGAACTTGAGGCTCGCTCTCTTTGAATCTACATTTACTCAGAATTATGCATGTAATATGATGAAAGCTCCGAGTTACCAAGTGTTGACTCGAAAGCTAAAACTATGTTGAGTTAAACAGTTCATGTGCCATATGTGTTAGTTTTGTGTAAATAATTCTTGTGTTTACTTCTGTCATCTAGAACTTGCCCGATTGGTCTTTCGATGCTAATGATAATTACATTTGGTTGTACAAATGACCTTAGGCAGTCTTTGTGTTATTTGAAAACCTAGTTAGCCTTTCAAGCTACCCATTGTATAGACATTATCACTAGTTACCCCATTTGAGCCTTTAACCTTTTCTTTGGCCACCTCATTACAAACCTTTCCCCTTTTGCAAATAATTCCATCTTCTGAACTCGTACCTCCTTGAACATTGAGAATGAGGCTAAAAGCCTAAGTTGGGGGTGTGGTGCCAAGTTGGAAACTGGCGAGGTTGTACATTGAGTGTAGGAAAGTATACCTGAAAATATTCAAATGAAATCATTCAAGCTCCATAAGAAAAATATAAAAAAAAAAAAAGAAAGAAAAAAAAAAGAAAGAAATATTTGTATATATATAAATATGGAGCCTTGAAGAAAATTAGAGAGGTATTTAAGGTGGTTCGATGTTGGTAACTAGGAGCCAATGAGTAGTGTTCAAGGAGGGTCTAGTCACTTGTAGCCAAATGTTTATCCGAATCTTCCCTAAGAATACATTATAAGCGTAAAAAAGTCCTTATCAGATCTCCAGCCGAATGTTCTTGAATAGGTGACGAATTAAAATAAGGCAAGCTTATGGTATGATGTGTTGTAACACTTGAAACTATTTGTGAGAATATGTCCCTTTTTATTGTCATTGTAAATATTGTGAGTTTGGGACTTTCTTTCTGGTGAGGGCACATGAACTGTGAGGTTTAACAGAAGTTGAGTTCTTGAAGTCAAATTGGTCGAGGCTCAAAGTTCACAAGTTGATTAGTTTCGTTGTAAATAGCAATGATTGTTCAGTACGGGTAAATACACAAAAGTTCATGCTTGTAATATTGACAATTAGCACCGTCCACGGTCACTATTGTTGCATGTCGTTTAGTTGGAGTCTAGAATAGGATAGAGTCGTTTTAAGTTACTTGAGGACAAGCAAGAGTTTAAGTTGGGGGTGTTGATGTGCCACAGAATTTCGGCACATTTAATACCAATTGCTTAGATTTTAGTTTGTTTTAAATGCAATTGTCTTTTATACTTATGTAATTTTGATGTTTTGCAGTCATGAGGCTTGAGGAACCAAAAACATTGAAATGGAATCAAAAAGCCGCAAAAGGACAAGAAAGAGGCAAAATGCAACTGCACAGTTGAAATACGGACCACAAATCCAACATGTGGACCGCATAATGCTCAAGGAAACCGCAAAGTCAAACAGTTAGTTTTGGTCAAATCAAAGTGAAAGAAATGCGGTCCATTATGCGACCGCATAACAGATTTGCGAGTCGCATAATGGATCGCAAACCTCCTGTAGAAGTGGCTGAGATCAGAAATGCAATGACACTATGCGGTCGCATATCAACAATGCGGACCGCATAACCAGAATGGGATGACTTCCTGGAACCTATGGTTTCGAAGATGCGGTGGACTTGAAGAGAATGCGAACCACATGTCTGTTATGAGATAGAAATGCAGTCGTATATTTGACGCATTTTTGTCCGAAATTGGCCCCGAGTTTTAGCCCACTATAAATAGATTTATTGGGGTTTTGTGGGGGAAGCTTGTCTGGAAAAAGAGCTACAATCCAAACTTTGAATAGTCCTATCTTTTGGAAGTTTTGAAGGTGAAGAATCTTGCACTTTTGTAAGCACTATGACATTTAATATTCTCTTCTTTTTGTATTTTAGCATGTGTGGCTAGTTTTAAATACTAAGGTTCTGGACCCTAAGTGGGTGTAATGTCAATGAGTGTTTAACATTGAATATATGTATAATGGTTAGTTGATATTTATTTACTCCGCATTCTTCATTTATTGTTGGTGGTTGAAAATATTAACAAGTGCCATTATATTCTTTATTTACTTGGAAAAGTGAGTTTAGGGTTTTGTACAAGTAAATATCAAAGACTCGAGGCTCTAAACCTTGTTTAATAGAATCGCTTAGGAGTAAGTGGGTTTTATTTGGCATAAATTGATTACTCTTAATTGCAACTCTTTTATATTTGAAAAAATCATAAAGAGAAATACTATCAAACTATTGGAAAATATTGGGTAGTCATTTAGAAATCATTTGCATATCAAAAGGACCTTCCATTAGAAATATATCATATTAACACCGATAGCATTACATTTCACTGAAGGGGACACAACCTTTGTTTAGATAATCAAATTAATTACAACCTTATTTAATCATACTTGTTATTATTTCACAAAATTACAATCCAATCTATTACGATACTCTTGTTACTCTAACGGAATAGAAATACGATTTAAGTTAAGATTCACACTACTCAAGTAAACTTTTCACGCCTATTCACTGTGGGGTTCGACCCCAACCTCATTGGGTTACTATATTTGACATCGATCGCTTTACACTATTTTAAGGTGTAATTTGAGTGTATCACTCTCTCGTCCCAGTCACATCGTGTTGCCCAAGGACACAGCCGAAAGAATTTTCCAGGACTGTTAAGTATAAGAACAAAGGTCTTCCAAGCTCAGGCGGGACCAACACTGGCGGATTTGACAGATATTCTTTGATTTTATAAAAAGCTTCTTGACACTAATCCGTCCATTTCATCGCCACGTCTTTCTTTAGCAACTTAAATAAGGGCTCACACGTGGTAGTAAGTTGAGCAATGAATCTACTGATGTAATTCAACCTACCTAACAAAACCATGACCTCTTTCTTGGTTTTCGGAGGTGGTAAATCCCGAATAGATTTTATCTGTCCAACTCAATACCCCTCTGACTAATTATAAACCCCAGAAGTCTCTTAGATGGAACTCCGAATGCACATTTATCTGGGTTCAATTTCAAATCATACATGCGCAGACGCTCAAAGAATTTCCTAAGATCTCGCCCATGGTCTTCTTGTGTTCTAGATTTAATGATCACATCATCCACATACACCTCAATTTCTTGGTGCATCATATCATGGAAGATGGCGGTCATAGCTCTCAAGTTACCCCGACATTTTTTAGACCGAATGGCATGACCCTGTAACAGTAAGTGCCCCACGGTGTGGTGAAAGATTTCTTTTCTGTGTCCTCTTCATCCATCAGAACTTGGTGGTACCCAACCTAACAATCCACAAAAGATTGTATCTCATGTTTGGCACAGTTGTCGACAAGAATGTGGATGTTTGGTTATGGAAAGTTGTCCTAGGGGCTTGCTTTGATCAAATCCCTATAGTCAACACACACTCGGGTTTCCCCATCTTTCTTTGTACTAGAACCACATTAGCCAACAACGTGGTGTATCGGACTACTTGGATCACACCAATTTTCAATTTTTTGGTGACTTCTTCTTTGATATTATCAGTGGTGTTTGTTTTGAACTTTCTCTGCTTTTGTTGGACAGATGGACAACCGGGATAAGTCGGCAACTTATGTACCACTAAATCGACGCTTAGTCCTGGCATATCATCGTAGGACCATGAAAACATGTCTTTGAATTCAAACAAAAGTTGGATCAATGCGTCTCTAGTTCTTTCCTCAGCGTGAATGCTTATCATGGTTCCTATGATCACTTATGAACTTCCCAACTTAACTGGCTCGGTTACCTTTAAGTTTGGATTAGGCTTATTCTCAAATTGTTCGAATTCTTGGATTATTTTCCTAAAAGCCTCATCTTCATCATATTTTGGTTATTCATTCATTATTTTACAGTTAGACAATATTCTAGGATCTAGGCATGAAGTCCGCAAGCTTGTAATGTTATTTAAGTCCGCATTATTAGAACTGAAAAGGAAAAGATAAGAAAATAGCAAAATCAGATATAAATAAAAAAAACAGAGATCTATAGATGATGAAATACTGATTTCATTTGATTGAACTGAAGATAGGATGGTTTACATTGAAATTAAAAGATAACAAAATAAAAACAATCGAGCTACACCCTGAAATAACTCGTAATGCAGAAAAGATGGCAAGACTGGACTACCGAGATTCCCCCTGGCAGGGAATGGAGTAGCCTTCCAATTTTGAATCTTATCATTTGGCCCCATGTACTGCACCTCGGTAGTGCTTGTGCCTTCCCCCGGTTTGACCATGTGATCATCATACAACATTTGTTTCATGGTCTCACAAATGTCCTCAATCACTTTCGGCTTTAAAGTCCTCTTCTTCTTCTTCTACATAATTTGGATTCACAAATGACTTAGCGAGATGCGGAATGGGTTGGGGCAGGACCCATCAATTTTCCATGCGCTCATCGGCCCATTTTATGTCGGCATCAATAGCTTGGAAACCTATGCCAATGAGCTTCTTATTGGTAGTCAAAGTGATGGGATCTGTGACACCTTGTAGAGATACCCCAAGCCCTTTTCCGAGCTTGTACCCATGTTTGATCATTTCACTGGCAACCGTGATTGATGTATTTGATAAGCAGGGTTGAGGAAGCAGGGCCACTTCTTCGCATTGGTCGGCGATCACAATTTCCACGGCTTGATAGACAATGTTCTCACTTCCTAATCTAGCTTTGAGACACGAGACTGACAGGTCCCTATAAAGGGACTGTTCATCCTCCCCGTTGACAACAATTCCTTGGTTTTCATGTTCAAACTTGACCATTATGTGGAGATTACAGGGCACAGCTCCTACGACATGGATCCATAGTCATCCTAGGAGAAAATTATGAAGTATGCATGTCCAGAACCTGGAAAGTCACTTCAAAATCCACGGGGCCAATGGTTAGAATCATATTGATTTCCCCTATCTATCTCGTGCACGCACACAAACATTGTTTGGTCTAATTCTTTCTGTTCCGATCTCCGTCCTCTGTAGCGTTGAGAGAGGGAAAATGTTGGGCCCGGACCCACCGTCTAGCATGACCCTCTTCACATAATAACCTTCACATTCGACAGTCAAGTGAAGGGCTTTGTTGTGGGAGGCTCCCTCTGGAGGCAAGTCATCGTGGCTGAAGGAAATCCTGTTGACTTCGTAAAAATCGTCCAGCCATTCTTTCCAATTGTTCGATTGATGTTTCAATCGGGACATATGCCTCATTCAATGTTTTCAGGAGTACCTTTTGATGTTCATTTGAGCTCATTAGCAAGGATAAAAGTGATACATGGGAAGGAGTCTTCCTGATTTGATCAATCATGGCATATTCCGAAGTTTTCATTCCTCGGAAGAACAATTTTGCTTCTTCAGCGCTAACATGCTTCTTGAGTGGAAACCTTTTCTCCTTATTTAGTATTGACTTCTTTAGCTATACCGATTGTGGTACTTCCCAGATTAGTTCATTTTATTTTCTTCTCCCATGACTTATTTTCCTTTGTACGTGACCACTGTCTTGTTGTAATTCCAAGGAACTGCATTTGGGACTCTCATAGGGCTCTGTGGTGAGCGGATGATAACCATGGGCTCAGTCAGCCTTGGTGAAATACCGGCCCCCACACCACATAAGTCCCTTTGGGCACGTACAACTTTGGCACCTCCAGCATGACTTTCCATTGCTCAAATCTTTTGGGAGTGTTTAATACGAGTTGTTCCTTCCTAGGGGCCCTAGGCACATAGAGAATGTCGTCCTTAACAGGTGCCGCCCAGTTTTTGTTTCCACGGCCTTTTCTGCAACTTGAGGAGTTGAAATGATTTTCTCCTCATTTCTAGCTTGTTTTACCACTACTTTGCATCACTTTTCTGAGTCAGTGATGACAATGATGGATTTCAAAGCCGGATTGAATTCCTTATCCTCACAAATCAGTCCAATGATCGCCCTGTTGTTATGAGCCGGTAATGGATTGTTACTCACATTGGGAACTTCCTCATCCCTCAGCACCACTCTTTTTTGTTTTATCAAATTCTAAACGGCCCTCTTGAGAGTCCAACGATCCTCTGTATCATGACCCTCTACCCCTAAATGATAGGAACATCTGGTACCGGGCTGGTATGATAGAGATTCTGAATTTTGTCGGTTTGGAGGCACAAGTTGCAATAGACCCATTTGGATTAACTTCAGAAACAGGCTAGAGTAAGACTCACCAATAGGGATAAAGTCACTTTTCTTGGGAGGCTCACGGGGGCGTGTATTATGTTGGTAATTGTTCTGTGGTGGACGGGGGTTGTATGGAGCATGGCGAGGATTGTTATTTTTTGAGGTGGAGATCTGTTTTGGTTGTAGTGCTGTTGTGGCAGTGTAAAGGATTGGGCATTCATCACCGCATAGGGAGGCGGTTCCACGGCATATGCTACATCTTGATGGGGGTAGTAGTGTTGCGGGGTTCTGGAAGGAGGGTAAGAATAATTATGGGATGAACGAGTGCTTCTCAAACTTGAAGCCATCATGGCTCCTTCTTCCCTCTTCTTTCGATTTGATAAACCTCCCGAGTCGTTCTAAATGGCTTGGGATGTGGGTCTTAAAGCATATTGACTTATGATCCAACCAGTTTTCAAGCCATTTTCTAGCATTTCTCCATTTTTTATGGCCTCCTCGAACGGTTTGCCCATGACAGGCACCATACTCTGGAAGTAATCGGACTCTTGGGCCTACAAGAAAACATTGACTAGTTCTGTCTCATCCATTGGTTGTTTCACTCTGGCTACTTGCTCTCGCCACTTGATAGCATATTCATAGAAACATTCCGTGGGTTTCTTCTTGAAATTGGTCAAGGAATTTCTATCTGGGGCAATATCGACATTGTATTGAAATTGCCTGATGAAATCTGGAGCCAAATCATCCCATATATGCCAATGGGAGATGTCCTGGTCCATGTACCATTCTGACGCAATTCCCTTCAAGCTCTCTCCAAAATAGGCCATCAAAAGTTCTTCTTTTCCACCCGCCCCTCTCAGTTAATTGCATTATCTTTTCAAATAGTCGATCAGGGCTCCATGCCCGTCGTAGTTTTCAAATTTTGGCATTTTAAAACCAACATGCAAATGAACGTAAGGAAACATGCACAGATCGTCATACGAAACACTCTTTTGGCCACTCAGGCCTTGCATGTTCTTAAGACTTTGTTCGATGCTTTTCATCTTCCAATCTATCTCTTCTTGCTCGGGGTTCCTCACGGTTCTTTCCTGTTCTATGTACTGTGGGTGCTAGAGTAAGAGTTTGGGGTAACACGAGCGGTGTCTAGTTTAAATTGGGGCACTTGAGTAGTGAAAGCTGACGGTTCAAAGCATGGCCTGGGCACTATTGGCTATTCCATAGTAGAGGTTGGTGGTGCGGTGAATATTGTAGAAGATATTCTCGAAGACGATGCCTGGGGGAAAACCTCAGAAGGCATACCGGTGAAATTAGCTTATATAGTGGGGTATCGAAACAGGATGAATGGGTTGGTCACTGGAATGGGGACGTTGGTGGTGCCCCCCGTCCTGGGGAGCAATTCAAGAAATGTAGGGATTGTACAAGGTGGTTCTCTGCCATTGGACCAGGCGTCCCACATTTCTAACATACGGCAACACAGCTTTCTGTTCTCTTCAGCTGCTGCTGATTCTGATTGTGGGATGGCTGATACCGGGCCCTCGGGCTCAATAATGGGTATATGACTTTCGTAGTCCATAGAAATACTTCCCTTGGATCTTGTGAAGTAAGGATGGAAAGCCAGTTTACCAGAAAACCAACCACCTAAAATAGGATATGTCTTACTGCACACACAACAACATGGTTAGTCTGAGACATTTAACTGACAGGGAATCATACATTGGGGATGCAATGCACCTGAATAGTGAAATATTTCTAAATGTTTTTGCACCGGCTGTGTGCTTAATCCCGACTTTGCTATCTCCCTTGCTTTTTCATTTTCCTTCTCTCATTTTTTTTTTTTAATTTTATGGCTATGATCGAATCCTCTGGGTATTGCCTAAGTATCATGACACCACATAAATCAGATGGTTACGTAGTTCAGGAAATAAATGCGAAATAACAAAAGACATTTTTTTTTTCATAAAACATCATTTTTTTGGTTTTCTACTACAAAGACTTAAAGGTACTGACGACTACAAAAGAAAACATACAGACTCGAAATAAACAACAAAACATCTTTGAACAAAACTCGAGAAAGCAGTAAAGTACAGACTCGAAAACTTGAAAGTCAAAAGTATATGAGAGTCTCCACTCGTACTCTGGGAGCCTGCGGGACATCATCCGGTCTGTGTGGAGGCCTTCGTGCAATATCATCCTGAAGGCGGTCTAGGTCAGCCATCACTTGGTGAACAAAGGTCATCACTAAAGCAAAAAACATAGACATGGTCATGTCTTCACATTCGTGACATTTCATTATGAAATAATCCGCTATCTCTTGTGTATCCGTGTTGTAATTCAATATGAAATAATCTGCTATTTCATTATGTAATTCATTATGACATTTCCTGATGACACCCTTCTCTCAAACTAACCGTCTGATTTGATGTGCCCGAGCTTCCAACACTTGTGTATCCGTGTTGTTTTGGTCTTACAATTGTTTCATGCTTTCTTCTAGTCGGAAAATCAATTCATATCAATGCTCTCTTTCTGCCTTAAAATCCTTTGTTTATTGGATCATTTCATTCTTAAGGACGACCAACTCTTTCTTCAAAGTTGCTACTTTTTTTTCATACTTCTGCTTCAACTGATGGGATAATCTGGCATGTTCTTCCGCACTTTTGGCCAACATTGTTTGAGCATTTAGAAAGTCCTTTTCAGCCTTCGTCAAGTCAAAACCATAATCATTCACTTTCCGCCTTAGGTTGGTTATAATTTCTCATCTCTCTCACTTCTTACCGGTGCCTCGGCGGCTGTTCTCATTTTCCAGATTTGGGCTAGGAGAGCTTCATTTTCCTTAGCCAACCTCTCTTTTTCCCCTTCATTCTCAGCAGCCTGCAAACTACTATCAAATTTGATTTTTCAAATTTGTTCTTCTAGTTTGCTTATAGTAGTTCGGTATTCCTTTTCTTTAGCTAACCAAACCCATTATTCTCGCGCTCCTTCGGTGAATTGTTTGACATGGGGTTTTTTGGCGGGCTGAATGGTTCTTGATCGACCCGAACTCTCTTACCGTACGATGTGGCGTAATTAGATTCTACTTCACCCGTGGACAAATCCCGTACTTGATTATGTGGCTCCAGGAACCTACACTAGTTCCAAATCTGGCGAACCTTTTCTTCTAGGAATGTGGCTTTTGGGCATAGTTCAATAACATCTGGACTCAAATCTTCATCATGAGGGACTGTTTGGTGTCTGCCTAATTGACGTAGGACCCGATGCGGAGCATACGACTGAGTACTCCGAAGACCCATCAATAAAAGAAAACACACTCCGGCAGGCATGTAAATAACCTCGTTGACCAGGAGCCAACCGAAAGTCCACTCAATTTGATTTGCGGTCAAAGAACCCAAATATGCGAACCATGCCTCAGTAAGTTCTGCAACTCACGATCGTTTACCCGGTTTCCATATTCTTCAATGCAATTGAGTCCGGTCAGACTGTAGTTCATGTAACCCGGGCGATGGAAAAGATGTTCTACCAACAACATTTGCAAAAGAAAGTTGCATGTTCTTAAGAATTTGTTCGATGCTTTTCATCATCCAATCTATCTCTTCTTTCTCGGGGTTCCTCACGGTTCTTTCCTGTTCCATGTACTGTGGGTGCTAGAGTAAGAGTTTGGGGGTAACACGAGCGGTGTCTAGTTGAAATTGCGGCACTTGAATAGTGAAAGCTGACGGTTCAAAGCATGGCCTGGGCACTATTGGATATTCCATAGTAGAGGTTAGTGGTGCGGTGAATATTGTGGAAGATATTCCCGAAGACGATGCCTGGGGGCAAACCTCATAAGGCATACCGGTGAAATTAGCTTATATAGTGAGGTATCCAAACGGGATGAATGGGTTGGTCACCGGAATGGGGACGTTGGTGGTGCCTCCTGTCCTGGGGAGCAATTCAAGAAATGCAGGGATTGTACTAGGTGGTTCTCTGCCATTGGACCAGGCGTCCCACATTTCTAACATACGGCAACACATCTATCTGTTCTCTTCAGCTGCTGCTGATTCTGATTGTGGGATGGCTGATACCGGGCCCTCGGGCTCAATAATGGGTATATGACTTTCGGAGTCTATAGAAATACTTCCCTTGGACTTGTGAAGTAAGGATGGAAATCCAGTTTACCACAAAACCAACCACCTAAAATAGGACATGTCTTATTGCACACACAACAACATGGTTAGTCTGAGACATTTAACAGACAGGGAATCATACATTGGGGATGCAATGCACCTGAATAGTTAAACGTTTCTAAATGTTTTTGCACCGGCTGTGTGCTTAATCCCGACTTTGCTATCTCCTTTGCTTTTTCATTTTCCTTCTCTCATTTTCTCTTTTTTATTTTTATTTTATGGCTATGATCGAATCCTCTGGGTATTGCCTAAGTATCATGACACCACATGAATCAGATGATTACGTAGTTCAGGAAATAAATGCGAAATAACAAAAGACTTTTTTTTTCATAAAACATCATTTTTTTGGTTTTCTAGTACAAGGACTTAAAAGTACTGACGACTAAAAAAGAAAACATACAGACTCGAAATAAACAACAAAACATCTTTGAACAAAACTCGAGAAAGCAGTAAAGTACAGACTCGAAAACTTGAAAGTCAAAAGTATATGAGAGCCTCCACTGGTACTCTGGGAGCCTGCGGGACATCATCCGGTCTGTGCGGAGGCCTTCGTGCAATATATTCCTGAAGGCGGTCTAGGTCAGCCATCACTTGGTGAACAAAGGTCATCACTAAAGCAAAAAACATAGACCTGGTCATGTCTTCACATTCGTGACATTTCATTATGAAATAATCCGCTATCTCTTGTGTATCCGTGTTGTAATTCATTATGAAATAATCCGCTATTTCATTATGTAATTCATTATGACATTTCCTGATGACACCCTTCTGTCAAACTAACCGTCTGATTTGCTGTGCCCGAGCTTCCAACACTTGTTTATCTATGTTGTTTTGGTCTTACAATTGTTTCATGCTTTCTTCTAGTCGGAAAATCAATTCATATCAATGCTCTCTTTCTGCCTTAAAATCCTTTGTTTGTTGGATCATTTCATTCTTAAGGACGACCAGCTCTTTCTTCAAAGTTGCTACTTCTTTTTCTTACGTCTGCTTCAACTGATGGGCTAATCTGGCATGTTCTTCCGCACTTTTGGCCAACACTGTTTGAGCATTTAGAAAGTCCTTTTCGGCCTTCGTCAAGTCAAAACCATAATCATTCACTTTCCGCCTTAGGTTGGTTATAATTTTCTCATCTCTCTCACTTCTTACCGGTGCCTCGGCGGCTGTTCTCATTTTCCGGATTTGGGCTAGGAGAGCTTCATTTTCCTTAGCCAACCTCTCTTTTTCCCCTTCATCCTCAGCAGCCTGCAAACTACTATCAAATTTGATTTTTCAAATTTGTTCTTCTAGTTTGCTTATAGTAGTTCGGTATTCCTTTTCTTTAGCTAACCAAACCCATTATTCTCGCGCTCCGTCGGTGAATTGTTTGACATGGGGCCTTTTGGCGGGCTGTAATGGTTCTTGATCGACCCGAACTCTCTTAACGTACGATGTGGCGTAATTAGATTCTACTTCACCCGTGGACAAATCCCGTACTTGATTATGTGGCTGCAGGAACCTACACTAGTGCCAAATCTGGCGAACCTTTTCTTCTAGGAATGTGGCTTTGGGGCATAGTTCAATAACATCTGGACTCAAATCTTCATCATGAGGGACTGTTTGGTGTCTGCCCAATTGGCGTAGGACCCGATGCGGAGCATACGACTGAGTACTCCGAAGACCCATCAATAAAAGAAAGCACACTCCGATAGACATGTAAATAACCTCGTTGACCAGGAGCCAACCGAAAGTCCACTCAATTCGATTTGTGGTCAAAGAACCCAAATATGCGAACCATGCCTCATTACGTTCTGCAACTCATGATCGTTTACCCGGCCATATTGTTCAAGGAAATTGAGTCCGGTCAGACTGTAGTTCATGTAACCCGGGCGATGGAAAAGATGTTCTACCAACCACATTTGCAAAAGAAAGTTGCAACCCTCGAAAAAGTTTGTTCCAGCTCGACATGCGGTTAAAGCTCGGTAAATTTCTGCGCGAATCATCGGTGTGATAGTGCCATTGGTCTTTTTGACCATAAAGTTGGCCATTCCTGCAAGCCCCAATTTTATATGTCCGTCACTCCTTGTGCATATCAGAGTGCCTAAAATTGCCACCACAAAGGCCAAACCTCTATGTTCTTCCCATTTGTTTTTATTTCCTTGATGATTCAAATCCGTGGGGTTCCAACCGGCTGTATAGGAAATAGAATGTGCAGAATCCTCCGTCCAAATTTTCATCTTTAACATGTCGGCTAATACTCAGAAGGTCTAAAAACTTACGAGGGGTTACAGTTCTTGGTGCAACTGGATATCCATGCCTTCGATTCCCTTCAAGACCAGCATACCCTGCTATCTCCTCTAGTGTAGGGGTCAACTCAAAATCATAGAAGTGGAAAACATTGTGTGACGGGTCTCAAAACGGTATCAAAGCCTCAATTCTATCAACCTTTGGTTTAATTTTCAGAAGACTGGTGAGCCCACCTAAAGCCTTTGTCACATAACGCTTACCGCCCTCCCCCAGGTCATTCCACCACATGTGGAGTCCTAGTGGAATCTCATCTACGATTCGAAAAGGTAAATTTTCAGCAGTGTTCATCCAACACATTTTTATTTAAGGCGACTGGTTAAAACACGTGGATTTTTTTATGTAAAAAAAGATAAACTAAAATGATTCAACACAGCCTTTGCAAACACGAACCTTCAGCACTTCAGAAGGGAAGATTTTAGGGTTGTGCTTGCTAAGTGGCACAAATTAGAAAAGGGCCATAGGTGGCTATTTTGCAAAACGGCCTTCCGGCGTCCCGTCGGGACATTTCTAGCTATTTGGGAAAAGCAGAATCACGTAGATTTATTTATGAAATCATTTTTTTATTTTTTTGAATATTTGTTTTTTGAATCAAAGGCTTCAAAAAGAAGGAAATTATTATTATTTTTTTATTTAATTTTGGATTTTCAAAGGAGAAAATTCTAAGAAGGAATTAAGGAAAGGGAAAACATTTTTTTGTGTTTGGATTTTCATTTTGGAAAATTGGGGCCAAAACCGATGAGTTTTGTCTACTTATCTCACATCTGGCGAGAATCAGACATGCGTAGTTCGGTCAATTTTGATGGAACAGGGGAAACATGACCTTTTAAAACATTGGCTTATTTTCTTTATCTCTTTTTTTTTTTGAAAAACTTGGCAGAGTTTACCTACCTCACATATTTTCTTTTCTTTTTTTTTAAAAATTTTCTTTTCCTATTCTAGAAGCCAATCAACATGCAAGTTGAAACAAACAAATGCACAAGTAGCAGGTAAGATGCATCAGGATGGTCTTTTAATTTGGGTGCACCTATCCTATATAGACCCAACCCTCGTGTTGAGTCCCCAAAGTCAAATGCACGTGATGCAAACAAACGTTCCTACTAGAGATCTGGAATGAGGTTATGTTATTATAAGTTTGAATCCTAGGTGTATCGTTCTAGACCTATCTTACCCGAGCGGACAACTCGAGCCGAGGGGGGCCAACGTACCAGGAATACAGAAGCTTCACCGACTTTGCAACTTGTCTGAACCTCATTCTAAAATTAGGATATGACTCTAACAGAAAAGAAGCCACGTGAAGCACGCGCGTCCCAGAATGTTTAGAAGAGTTAGAGAGAAGAAAGGTTTTCGTAACAGGTTATATATCGTTCACATAATATCAAAGCGGTAAAATGAGGCATTTAGCACATTAGGCTCGAACCCGTAAAAATCAGACAATCATGAAAGCCAAGCATAACGGTTATTCTAAGCTCGAATTCTTGAACCCTGAACCAGAGATTCTGGGTTCGGTCCCCAACGAAGTCGTCAGAGATGTCACACCTCCTTTTTCTCGAGGCGGATAGGGGTGTTTTTCCAATTGAAGTGACATTATTCAAAATGATATTATTTTATTTATTTCAGAATCGCCACTTGGAATAATTTACGGTGTCCCAAGTCACCAGTTTATTTTAAAATACCAAATCGAGGAAATTTGACTCCATTTAAAGTCTGCAAAAACCATAAAACCAGGTAAGGAATTTTGTTAACTCGGGAGAAGGTGTAAAGCACTCCCAAATTCCGTGGTTTTAGCACGGTCGCTTAACTATTAATACTTATCCTAATTATCTGATTTATTACAAGTTTAAACCTATTGTGCATATTTAGCCTTTTAAACCACTTTTAATATTTATGGAATTATTTTTGGAAAAAGTCACGATGTCGTACACTTTTCATTTTGGACAAGTTGCAAACCGCGCCACATGAAATGCACCCGCGATTTACGACATGTTTATTTTAATATTGTTTGAAGTTATGGTCGGGTCGCTTGAAATGCGCACTCGAATTGGGGATTAGGAATCGTGACTATGCCACGGGAATCGTACCCATAGTCACAATGATTCATTTAAACGCGCATAAAGAAAACTACATGTATTAATTGTTAGATTATCCTAAAGTTCGAGATTGCATGTGCGGTTCAAATGCTATGGAGATACAATGTGGGAGTCAGACCATTCATTTTTAAATGTTCTGAGTTATTCAAGAAAGCAATTAATTTCTAAAACATTTAAGAAAAGATGAAACTTAATTTAATTTGCAGGATAATTAATAGTCAGTTAGGAAAATTATAAAACTCAAATTAACAAATCTAATACATTCTAAATTAAGGCTACAACTACCTTAGATTTCGAACAGATACACAATTTGGGCCAGTTTATTGGGTTCAACACTCCAGGCCCAACATCCTCAGCTCCAGGCTTGCTCAAATGACTCCCAATTAGGCCAATTTACAAGTCTAGCCCATTTCCCGTATGGTCTTTAATGGAACAAGTTCTGAAAAATAACATTACACACTAGGATTTTCAAATCATGTACAATGAGTTCAAGTCAGAATATGTTAAGATAAATTGTGGAATTATATTTACAAATATTGCTTATTCTATAGCTACTGATCAGAACATGAGTGTTTTACACCAATAGCCAAAGCCCAACCCACATTTTTCATTTTTACTTCTTCACATTCCTTCATTGAGGTTTAGCTTTATCCTCTGTTTAAGCATATCATTTCCTCTCAAGCTGATTTTTAAATTCATCATCATAAGCATAGTCTGCCATCATTGAATCACACAAAACGCACGAGTTATTTCCAGAACCATACAAGCTCACTCGATTTTTTAGAGTTCATGCTTTAAACGACAGTTAACTCTTAACATCAAGAGTCGCACAAGCAAGCTAAAAGACTAGATTCAAGAAACTAAAACTCCCTTTTGAGTAGCACGTTATAGTAGTTCATTCAAAAAACTAACCAGTCTAAATATTGAATACAAATATACGAAATCAGATGAAAACATAGTGAGTTACTTAAACCTTCATTAACACATTCAAAACAGAGTTACAGATAGAGTTTCACATGCCTAGGAGCAAAATCAATATATGAAATTGACTAAGAAGAATTAGGGATGGAAGATGAAGATCCAACTAGCAAAACAACAACAAAACTCACAGTCAAGCAAGCAGTTAAACAACTTGAGAGCAGTTCAAAGCCCCAGATAGAAAGTGAAGCAAAACCAGTGGCAAATGGAAGAGCAAAACAACCTCTTAAATTTTTTGTTTGTTTTTTTCAATTTTCTATCTCTATTTTGATTTCAAAGATTTGTTTTCCAAAAGAAAATCAGTATGGACTAAAGAGAATATGAAGATTCTGAGTGTATTTTTCTACAGAAAGATTAGTCTATTTATGAGAGGAAAATGTTGAGTCTTAACGTGTCTGTGTGAGGGAGTGTGAGGTCCTTTATATAGAGCGTAGGAGTGCAAAAGGATAGGAATGAGACAGGTACAAAGGAATTTTCCACCCTTCCTTAAATTAAGGAAAATTGGCATCTTTCTTAAATAGAAAATGGACAGCTGTCCAATTTCTGGCATCTTTCTGAAATAGAAAATAGACTGCTGTCTAATTTCTGGATATTTCTTTTCACTTTTATCTATTTACTTAACAAATTGAGATAGTTGTCCCTCTTCTAGAAACTATTTTTATTTCACTCTTTTAACCTTTGTAATTTACCTCTTTTCTACCTCATTTCTGACCTAAATCCTCTTGTATCATTACTTTTAACCCTTCAATGGACCCCAAATTGGTCCATGCATGTTAAAAGACTTGGGCATGTACATCAATATTCCTTCTAAACCCAAAAATCTCCTAGTCCACAAATCAAAACTATACCCTCAATTCCAATAATTTTAAACCTGAAGGAAATAATTTCAGAAGTTATAAAATCTAATTAGTTTTGAAATCTATCTAAACCAATCAACGTAGGGAAAATAACTAATCTAAATTAGACAATCAATGGTGAAAGGTGCAAATAGACTATAGAAGCATAAGGAGAAACAAGGAAAAGATCTACACAGTTCAAAACAGAAAATACTCAAAAACCCAAAAAAATTAGACAATTAATCTAATGTAATTAACTAGTCAAGGTCATGCAAGTAACTATTAATTCAAACAAAAACTTAATATTCTTTGAATCCTAATCGATCTAAAATAAGCTATACACATGAACACAACCAAACAGAAAACCATGTCTGATAAAACCGAAAAGGTGAGAAAAGTAACTAAAACAAAGGAAGATTTGTGTACCTATCAAATTCCATTTACTAAAAAAAAAACTAATTGCCAAAAGTCCTTGTGCCAAGATACCTGTCCAGAATTTGAATCCCTGATGGGACATCTTGGCACGAGGACCTTTGAAAAACCAGATATAGGGCTGAGGTTCGATCTTTCTGTTCTTCAGAAGGATTGAGAGATATGGGGAGGAGTATAAGGTGTGATTTTGAAGGAGTTTGGAGGTGGTCCACCGGTGGGGGTGGTTTAGAGTATATGGACGGCTAGGGTTTTTGGGTTTTCAAATCTATAAATCAGAGAAAACTAGAGGGAATTGGGGGAAACAATTATGGGATTTGAAGAGAGGGGATGAGGATTGCCAGGTTAGAAGATGGAAATGTTTGGAGTGGCACCGCTGCCGTGGGCGATTTTCGGCGGTGGCAGACGGCAGAGGTGAAAGAGGGGTGAGAGAGACGGAGAGTTTTAGGGTTTTGAGACGAGTTCTAAAGGTTTGAGGGTGTGTCTTCAAACAGTTATAAGGTAATTGGGTGGTTTAGGGTGGTGGCCACTGGTGGACGTTGTTTAGGATATGTGGGCGGTTAGGGTTAGGTTAGAGATGAAGAATATGGGAAATGAAGTATTGTCTCTAGGTTTGGGGAATTTTCGGACAGCTTTATGGAAAAGGAAAGAGAGTTCCGGTCTGTTTGATTGAATGAGATGAAGGGTGGGGATTTGCTGTGACCAAAACAGGGTCATTTTGGTAAAGGGGGGAATGGACTGGGTAAGGTTTTGGGCTTGGGAGGATGGATTAGGTGTTAAGGCAATTGGGCCTTTTGAAATCTACTCCAAACCGATTTGAAGCTTAAAACAACTTTCTTCCTTCTTCTTTGTTTTTCTTATTTCCCTTTGATTTTAAAAATCTAATTTCACTAATTAAAATCATAAACAAACTACATAAAATCCTAAATTAGACCCTAACTTAATTTATTTTGTAAATTATCCCTAACTTATTTTCAATTAACTTATCACTAAATAATTAAGACTAAAGAATAAAAATGCAAACAACCATTGTATTTTTGTGGTTTTATATTTAAAAATGCAATTAATTACAACTTAAATCCTAAAAATACAAATAAATAAAAACAAAAACCAAAAATCCAATGCATGAAATTTTGAACCTTTTTATGGTATTTCCTTGTAATTTAAAAAAAAATGCAACTAAATGTGAACAACAATTAATCAAGAAATTCCTAAGAATTCTATAAAAATATAAAAACAACTAAGAAAAAATCTATTTGTTGATTTTCCAGGAGTATTTTGTTCGGACAAATATTACATGCTAACACACATGAAAATTTATAAGCTTTCATAAAGGAGTATCATCAATCTCAAAAACCGAGACATGAATTCTATCAACTAATTATTATTTCGCCAATGTATATCACTATTGTCTAATATATCAGGCTTATTGACCCACAAAAGAATCTTGCCTTTTTAATAAATCAAAAGAATAATGACACACACAACTAATAATAATTATATCAAGATTTTGAATATAAGTACATTGAATGGACTAGAGAAAATATTTTATTCAGTTAGTATAAATATTTATCTCTAATTGATCCACGTAATACATATAAACAGTACTAGAACATGAAGATGGAATTAAACCATTCCCATAATCAAGATAAATTATTTTTAATCTTGTCCTACAACCACTCCGATGGTGTGTCCAATTCCATCATTATATTGTGAACATAAACTTTATGACTTATAAAATATGATGATTTAATCTTCCATGTATAGGCTAAACTCTACACACTAAATCATCTACAGTATAAGCAGTGGACACACATACAAATACATGATCTATTTAAAATAAAACATTATTAAATTGAATAAATGAATAAATAAATGTTTCATAAAGAATATTATAATAATACGCATGGTTTATAGTATATCCTAACAACTATAATATATCTTCATTAGCATTGGCACACTGAAATCCTCTGATATATTTTCTCCTCCCTCGACAACTTTTCTTGTGTGAATATACTAACGGATCACGAAGATAGAAAATTGTAACGACCCGGTCAGTTGTTTTAATAATTAGGGCCCCAATACCCTATTTATTGTTTCTCCCATGTCTATTTATGTTATTGGAACTTGTCGGAGAGTTGACTGATGAAATCCGGGGTGATTTTGGACACATAGTCCATAAATGTGGAATTTAGCTTTAGAAATTTGGCCGTAGCTAGAGCAGTGTGAAGACGGATCCGGAATGGAATTCTGTCGACTCCGTCAGCTCCGTTGGGTGATTTCAGGGTTAGGAGCGTGTTCGGAATGTGTTTCCGAGGTCGGTTGTGGATTTAGGCTTGAATTGGTGAAAGTTAGAATTTCGGCGATTTCGGCCGATAAGTGAGATTTTAATATCAGACTCGGAAACGAATGCGACAGCATGTCCGTAATGTCGGGTATGACCTGTGTGAAAAATTTGAGGTCATTCGGGTGAGTTTAGATGTGTTTCGGCATCAGATGTGAATTCTAGAAATTTCCTAAGTTCGTAGGCTTGAATCCATGCATAATTGATAATTTTGATGTTATGAGATGTGTTTTTAAGGCTCAGTCAAGTTTTAACAAGGTACTAGGGTCAATTGGTAGGTTTGGTTGAGGTCTCGGGGGCCTCGGGGTTGTTTCGGATGTCCAACGAGTGAGTTTGAGGAGTAGAGAAACAGCTGAACCATTCTGGTTCTGGTGTCTCGCACCTGTGATGGTATTTCCGCAGGTGCGGACACGCAGGTGCGAAGGGGGTGCCGCAGGTGCGACCCCTGGCCACTTAATGAGCTTCCGCACCTGCGATTGGGTTTCCGCAGGTGCGACACCGCAAGTGCGATCCTAGTGTCGCAGGTACGAAATGTCTTGGTAGTTTATACAAAAAATTCTAGGGTTTGAATTTCATAATTTCAAAATCGATTATGAGCTCGGAACTTTGCAATTTTCAGTGAGATTTGAAGAAGAGAATCATAGGTAACGTTTTCTAACCTTAATCCCTTTATATATCGATAATCTCTATCATTTTCCTCAATCTAATCAATGAATATGGATGAAAAACTATGGAAATGGGATGAAATTTTCCCATGTAGAAATATGAGGATTTAGGGAGATTTAGACGTCGGATTTTGTTGATTCCCGTTCGAATGGGTTCATGGGCGAATGGCTGTTCGGGAAATATAGATTTTACCCGATTCCGAGATGTGGGCCCAGGGGACTTTTTGGGCGAATTTTCTAATTTCGCGTATTAGCTTATAAATAATTAGCTATTTTGTTCCCTTGAAGTGATATTTATACCATGCAATTTGTTTGAATATATTTGGGCCACCCGGAGTCAGATACTCGTGGCAAGAGCTTGGTATTGAGTTGATTAGCACAGTTCAGGTAAGTGGCTTGCCGAATTCTGTGTTGGGGACTTTCCCTTAGGCATTTTTATACTGATTTTGTTACGTGGACGCCGTGTACGTGAGGTGAAGAGTGCGTACACGGGTCATTATTGCTAAAATCCTATTTTTACTTCTATGAAATCGCTCATTTTCATTCATATATTACTATTCATATCTTAATTGAGTAGATAGCTTAAGAGTAAGCATGAATACCTGTTATGACTTGATTTCCTCTTATTTGCAACTAGTCACATCATGCTTAGGTTGTTTTACTCTTTTCCTGCCTGTTGTTTTTCTTGGACTGTTTAATTAATCCATAACTCACTTCTGTTTTGCATATTTAAATTGGGACTACGGACTGAGATCCGAGAGTTTTCCCCCTGTACTACATTTCATATTTAAAATTAGGACTACGGACCGAGGTCCGGGATCATTTCATATTTAAATTGGGACTACAGACCGAGATCCGGGAGATTTCCCCCTGTACTGAAATGCATATTTAAATTGGGACTACGGACAGAGATCCGGGAGCTTTCCCCCTGTACTGCATAGCATATTTAAATTGGGAGTACGGACTTAGATCCGGGAGCTTTCCCCGTGTACTGCATTGCACATTTACTGTTGAGATATATGATGTGCTGAGCCGAGGGCTCTCTTTCTGTTATTAAATCTTATGGTTTTTGTTAAATCCTGATTATTATTGCTTAGCTATGTTTCACTGTTTTAATTTATATATATTGACTTGCTTTACAAACTCAGTAGGGCCTCGACCTGACCTCGTCACTACTTGACTGGGGTTAGGCTTGGTACTTACGGAGTACCAAATGTGGAGTACTCACGCCCTTTCTTACGCATGTTTTCCCCATGTGCAGATCCAGGTACCATCACCCTAGCAGCACCCAGGAGACCGCGAGGTAATTCTTCCGCGTCCGCAAATTCCACGAGTCCCCTTCTACTCTAGTATAGGCATAGAAGACTTGTATATTTTTCCACTGTTTCATTGTATAGAGCTACATTTAGTACAGAGCTTGTGACTATGGTGACATTCCGGGTTTTGGGAAGTAAATGTATATGCTGAGCAGCTACGTTATATCTACTTGAGTTCTTTTTCGAGCTTTATTTTATTGATTTTTTCATTTTTCGCAAATTTTAGGCTTACCTAGTCATAGAGACTAGGTGCCATCACGATACCTTTCGGGGGGTAAATTGGGTTGTGACAAGTTTGAATCAGAGCATCTAGGTTCATAGGAGTCACAAGTCACAAGCCAGTTTATTAGAGTCTCGCGGATCAGTGCGGAGACGTCCGTATCTATCTTCGGAAGGCAATGTAACTGTTAAGAACAATCAAATTCTTTGGAATTCCTTATCGTGCTAGTTGCTGTCATCAAATTCTTAAACTCTATTCTATTCTTGCTTGCAGATGGTTCGTACCTGTACCGGACGTACTGATGACCAAGCAACCGAGCCCCCAGTCAGAGCTACCAGAGGTAGGGGCCGGGGCAGGGGACGAGCACGCGGTCGGCTAGAGCAGAGGCAGAGGAGCCCCCAACAGCTACAGTTGGAGGGGCACAGGAGGTCCCTACCATTACTCCAGACCTCCATGAGACATTGGCCTAGTTCTTGAGTTCCTTCAGTACTCTGTCTCAGGCGGGTCTACTCCTGATAGCTCCAGCTATATCCCAGGCCGGAGGAGGAACACAGACTCCCACAGCCCGTACTCCTGAGTACAGAGTTCATATTGGGCAGGTCCCCGAGTATATTCCTATGCCCCCAGCAGCTCCAGCTCAGCATGAGACTAGGATAGTTGTTCATGAGGCAGAGCAGCTCCAACTTGAGAGGTACAAGAAGTACCACCCACCTGAGTTCAGCGGAATAGCTTCGGATGACGCCCTGGGTTTTCTTGAGAGGTGTCATCGCATTCTCCGCACTATGGGTATTGTGCTCATGAGTGGGGTTTCTTTCACTATTCCAGCTGAGGGTTGAAGCTTATCAGTGGTGGCGTGCTTTTGAGATTTATAGCCCGGACGAGGAAGCTTCACTTACTTGGGCCCAGTTTTCCGAGATGTTCTTACTTGAGTTTGTCCCGCAGAACTTTAGGGATGCTTGGCGTGTGGATTTTTAGCAGCTACGCCAGGGTTCCATGACTGTGTTAGAGTATGCAGTCCGTTTCAGCGATTTGGCTCGCCATGAAAAAGCTTTGGTTGTCACTGTCAGAGAGAGGGTTCGGCGCTTTATTGAGGGACTCCACCCCAGTATTCGGACCAGCGTGGCCTGCGAGTTGGAGACTGATATTACTAACCAGCAGGCCGTGAGTATTGACCGGAGGATTGAGACTAGGTTAGCCCAGGACAGGGAGGAGAGAGAGGCCAAGAAGTCTCGACAGACTGGCCATTTTTCAGGAGCCCGTGCACCAGCAGCATGCTTTGGTAGGGGTTTTGTGAGTCGCCCTATTCATTCAGCTCTCCCAGCAGCCAGCGGTATTCCAACTCCTCCTATACCCCAGGAGCCTTATTATGCACCACCAATATCTCAGGTGCCTCCTGTTCGAGGTGCTATCACTGACCAGTCCAGTAGGTCAGTTCAGAGTTAGTAGCGGCCACCACGTATTTTGAGGTATTGCTTTGAGCATGGTGACCCTCATCATATTATTAGATATTGCCCTAGAGCGAGGTGGGGTGCACCACCTCAGACTTATCAGGGTGCACCCCCTCAGATTTATCAGGCTCCACGTCTTCCACCAGGTCCTCCAGCTATTCTTCCAGCCCCAACTGCTACCCCACCACCTCAGACAGCTCGAGGTCGAGGTCAAGGTGGCCCTAGAGGGCGAGGCGAGGCCAGGTACTATGCTCTTCCGTCTCGGTCCGAGGCCATTGCTTCAGATTCAGTCATTACAGGTATTGTTCCCGTTTGTCATTGGGATGCATCGGTATTATTTGACCCATGCTCTACATATTCATATGTGTCTTCCTATTTTGCTTTACATCTGGGGATAGCCCGGGACTCTTTGAGTTCCCCTATTTATGTTTCTACTCCGGTGGGAGATTCTCTTGTTGTGGACCGCGTATATCGGTCATGTTTGATTATTATCAGTGGTTTTGAGACCAGAGCTGATTTGCTACTGCTCAGTATGGTAGATTTCGATGTTATATTGGGTATGGACTAGTTGTTTCCCTATTACGCTATTCTTGATTGTCACGCCAAGACCGTGATGTTGGCTATGCCAGGATTTTCGAGGTTAGAGTGGATAGGTTCCTTGGAGTATACTCCCCGCCGAGTCATTTCTTTTCTTAAGGCTCAGCGGATGGTTGAAAAGGGGTGTGATGCATATGTGTCTTATGTGAGAGATGTTAGTGTTGAGACCCCTACAGTTGAGTCAGTTCCAGTTGTTAGGGACTATACTGATGTATTTCCAGCTGATCTTTCGGGTATGCCACCCGATATAGACATTGATTTCGGCATTGACTTGTTGTCGGGCACTCAGCCCGTTTCCATTCCTCCTTATCCCATGGCTCCTTCTGAGTTGAAGGAGTTGAAGGAGCAGTTATAGGAATTGCTTGAGAAGGTATTCATCGGGCCCAATGTATCACCTTGGGGAGCTCCGGTATTATTTGTGAAGAAAAAGGATGGCTCGATGCGTATGTGTATTGACTACCGGCAGCTGAATAAGATGACAGTGAAGAACAGGTACCCATTGCCTCGAATTGATGATCTATTTGACAAGTTACAGGGTTGTAGAGTGTTCTCCAAGATTGATCTACGTTCCAGTTATCATCAGTTGAAGATTCGGGAACAGGATATCCCGAAGAGTGCCTTTAGCACCAGATATGGCCACTATAAGTTCCTTGTTATGTCATTTGGGGTGACCAATGCCCCTGCAGCCTTCATGCACCTGATGCACATCATATTAAGGCCTTATCTTTATAATTTCGTCATTGTGTGCATTGATGACATTCTGGTATATTCTAGGTCCCAGGAGGACCATGAGCATCACTTGAGGACCGTGCTTTAGACAGTCAGGGAGAAGAATTTGTAAGCCAAGTTTTCTAAGTGTGAATTTTGGCTTGATTCTGTGGCTTTTCTAGGACACGTGGTATCTTCGGATGGGATCAAGGTAGATCCGAAGAAGGTGGAGGCGGTACAGAGTTGGCCCAGACCGTCCTCAGCTACTGAGATTCGTAGTTTCCTCGGTTTGGCTGGGTATTATCACCGTTTGTAGAGGGATTTTCATCCATCGAAGCGCCTATGACCAGACTGACCTAGAAGGGCGCATCTTTTATATGGACTGAGGAGTGTGAGGAGAGCTTTTAGAAGCTCAAGATAGCCCTGACTACGGCTGTTGTGTTGGTTTTGCCTACCGGTTCAGGGTCCTACACAGTTTATTATGATGCTTCGAGGATTGGCTTGGGAGCGGTGTTGATGCAGGACGGTAGGGTGATTGCCTACGCGTCCAGAGAGTTTAAGGTCCACGAGAAAAATTACCATGTTCATGATCTCGAGTTGGCAACGATTGTTCATGCCCTGAAGATATGGCGTCATTATTTATATGGTGTTCCCTGTGAGATATTCACGGATCACCGGAGTTTGCTGATGCGTGGCTAGAATCCATAGTTTTAAGCATCATATACCTTACATTTATGTGCTTTTGTGATAAAAAGACATGTTATATGTGCATAATGGAATCTATTTTATGTGTAGGTGAATTTGAGATGGAAGCCGAGCTAAATGGGTGCATAAACGTCAAAAATACGCTCAAGAGTCGAAAAGGAGTGACCCGGGCCATAGCCGGGCATTTCAGCCCAAAAGCCAGCCATACCCAGGCGTTACTAGGGCATTTCAGCTCAAACGCCAGCCCTCCCCAGGCGTTACTGGGGCGTTAGAGCCCAAACGCCTGGCCTATCCAGGCTTTAGCTGCGTGTTTGGGGCTTAACGCCTGGGTTCGTGGTCTGGTAAATTCCGAGTTTTGAAGGTTTTAAGTGTTTCCCGGTTGGAATAAAAGTCTCCTACACGTTTAGGGTTTATCCCAAATATATAAATAGACCCAAAAAGACAACTTTGAGAGGAGGATGCCATTTTTGGAGAGAATATACACACAAGATCATTGAAGAAGCAAAGGATTATCAGTTTTCTTCATCTTAATCTAGTATTGTCCATTGATGCAAAGATTTATGCAATTGTTTAATTCTAGTATGAGTGGATAAACACCCATTGTTCTGGGGTTGTGGTTTAGCCATGAATATTGTTATTCGATATTAACTTAACCTTGATTTTAATTCGCTCAATATATGGTTGTTTCTCTAATTGCTTAATTGTTTGGCCAGCAATTAGGTTCTATATACTATCTATGTTATGCTTGGGAAAGCCGTATATAGATTAGAGAAGAATTGAAGAGAGTGCAATCTTAACCCTTCAGGGAGCGGATTTGTGGTTAGGATAGGAATATACCTTGTCACCGTGCTTAATTAAACATCGAAATCTTAGTGCGTTCTAATAAATTAATTTCATAGGAATATAGGAGTTAATCTATTGAGAATAGGCGAGTAGTACTTCGGGAGAAGGCTACGAGAGCAATTATCGATTAATTAGCAACCATGAGTGAATTATATGAAAGGGAGAGTTAATTATAATGCAATAAGAATGGTGAATTGATCACAATCCTGGAATATTTGTCTCTATTGAATACACAATAATATTCTCGTTACTTGATAATTAGTTCATATAATAATAGAATAAATTAGTTATATTCTTGGATTTTATTTTGTCTCGATTAAATAGCAATTAGAGTGATTCAATAAGTAGTTTACGCAAGTCCCTGTGGATTCGACATTCGATTTAACATTATATTACTTGCTACGACCACGTATACTTGCGTGTGTGGTTAGGGAACAACATTTTTTTGGCGTCGTTGCCGGGGACTTGAATATAGACTACTTCTTAGTTACTTGCTTTAATAGTTTATTTCATTGAGTATAACGTCACGTGAATTTTGCTCTAATCTCAGGAACTTTAAGTGAATGCGTAGGGTGAGAAGCCAGGATAGACTTGACGGCTTTGACCCCGAACCTGAGAGATCATTTCATAGGAGATTGCGAGAAGCAAGAGATACAGACAATCTTCAGGACTTCATCTGATTTCCTGTGAACATGGCAGAGGAACAACACATGGCGCTTCGGGAGGTAGAAATGCCAAGCATTGCTAATGTCACCTCCAGCATTGTGAAGCCCAGAATCACTGGGCACTTTGAGCTGAAACAGATCATGATCCAACTACTTCATGCAAACGGGCAGTTTTCGGGTCTTCCACACGAGGATCCACAACAGCACATTTTGAACTTCTTGGAGATTAGTGATACTTATATCACTAACGGGGTCACGCCAGATTATGTGAGGCTCACGCTTTTCTCATTCTCTATATTGGGCGAAGCAAAGCGATGGTTGAAGGCAAAACCAGCTAATTCCATAACAACATGGAACGATCTGGCGAGAAAATTTCTGGCAAGGTTTTTCCCATCAGGAAATACCGCAAAGATCAGGAGTGAGGTAGTCTCCTTTAGGAAGAAAATAGGTGAATCGTTATATTCAGTATGGGAAAGGTTCAAGGGGCTACTCAGAGATTGTCCTCATCACAATCAGACAAACGAGGTGTTAGTACACACTTTCATTGAGGGGCTCCATCCGCAAACAAAAAAATTGGTAGATGCAGCAGCTGGAGGTCAGGTGTTGGAGAAGAATTATGATGGAATATTTGCACTACTGAATAAATTCTCCAAAAGCAATCCAGACTGGCAAGGAGAGATGGGGAAAAATATGGTTCAGAAATCACCAGGGGTTCTTGAACTAGATGTGATTTTAGCATTGTCAGCCTAGATTTCCACATTGACTAACCAAGTCAATTAGATGAACCTGATCATTAACAAGCAACAATCTCAACCAGTGCAACAGACCCAACCAGTGCAACAGATTCAGGTATTTTGTGAAGTCTGTGGAGAGGGTCATTCAAGTGAGTTATGCCTAGTTAATACAGAGTCTGTCTGCTTTGTGGGTAATGCTAATAGGGGACAAGCAAATCAATATGGAAACACCTATAACCCCAACTGGAGAAACCACCCAAACTTCTCTTGGGGTGGAAATCAGAGCACTCAGCATAATACATGCATCCAGTACCTCAACAGCAGTACAAACCACCTCAGGATGAACCATCAACAAGCCTTGAGGATATTATGAAGATAATGATGAATGAAAAACTTGATTTCAATCAGAAAATAATGGTTGATCACCAAGCCCAAACTGTAGCCATGAGAAACATAGAACGTCAAGTGGGGTAACTCGCCAGTTCTCAAAATACCCGACCAACAGGGGCTCTACCAAGTGACACTGAAGCTAATCCTAACGCACCTGTTAATGATATATCATTGAGAAATGGCAAGCAATTGGAGACAGTCCAGCCCAGTCAGAGAAAGCAGGTAAATTTTGATGAGAGACCAATCACTATTGAACCAACCTCAGACAACCCGCAAGGATCAGATAAGCCAGCAAAGGAGGCGAGAGCTGAGCAACCTCCACCATTTGTTGCAAGGCCACCCCCTCCATTCCCTCAAAGGTTTCAAAAGGTGAAAGATAATGCAACATACAAAAAGTTCCTTGATCTCTTGAAGCAGGTACAAATCAATATTCCACTGGTAGATATTCTGCAGGAGGTACCCAAATATGCTAAGTATATCAAGGACATTGTGGCAAATAAACGAAGGCTGACTGAGTTCGAAATTGTGGAACTCACTGAGGAAGTTAGCTCAAGAATTCAAGGCAAGCTACCTCAGAAAATAAAAGATCTGGGTAGCTTTACTATCCAAATCTCAATTGGTAAGCATGCAGTCGGGCGAGCTCTGTGCGATCATGGGGCAAGTATTAATTTGATGCCACTATTTGTGTTCAAGAAGTTGGGATTGCGTGAACCACGCCCAACAATAGTGATTTTACAATTGGCTGACCGCTCCCTAGCCCATCCTGAGGGAGTAATTGAAGATGTTCTGGTTCAGACAAGGTCATTCATATTCCCAGCTGATTTCATTATTTTGGACANTAGTGGAAAGAAAATCGGAGTCCATGGTTCCCTACATGAATCCTATTGACCCTCTTGAGCGGGTGTTGGTTGGGGATGCAGAAAACTGTGAGGATGAAACAAGGGAAGATATTGAGAAAATTCTTGAGATGTCCTGCAGTTACCTCTACATGCTAGGAAAATTTGAAGAGTTGAATAAACATGTTACTCTAACCCTTCCTAAGCCATCTATTGAAGAGGCTCCAAAGCTGGAACTAAAACCTCTTCCAGCACGTTTACGCTATGCCTATTTGGGGAACTCTGAAACATTGTCAGTGATCAGCTCATCCAGCCTGACTAATACACAGGAACAAAAATTGCTTAGGGTACTTCGTGAGCACCAAAAGGCGATTGGGTGGACCATCGCAGATATTAAAGGTATCAGTCCATCATTTTGCATGCATAAAATATTTTTGGAAGACGCAATTCGCCCTAGTGTTGACCAGCAAAGGAGGCTGAATCCCATTATGAAAGAAGTAGTGAAGAAAGAAGTCATAAAATTGCTAGATGCAGGCATCATCTCTCCTATTTCTGACAGCAATTGGGTGAGCCCAGTTCAATGTGTACCCTAAAAAGAAGGAATGATCGTGATTGAGAATGAGAAAAATGAGCTAATTCCTACCCGCACTATCACGGGTTGGAGAGTTTGCATAGATTATCGAAGGCTCAACAAAGCAACCCGCAAGGATCATTTTCCACTCCCATTCATTTATCAAATGCTGGATAGGTTAGCAGGGTATGAATATTATTGCTTCCTGGATGGGTATTTAGGTTACAATCAAATTGTCATATGCCCAGAGGATCAGGAGAAGACCACCTTTACTTGCCCTTATAGCACCTTCGCCTTCAAGCAAATGCCATTTGGTGTTTGCAATGCACCAGCCACCTTCCAAAGATGTATGATGGCGATTTTCACCGACATGGTGGAAAAATTCGTAGAAGTGTTTATGGATGACTTCTCAGTCTTTGGGGCATCTTATGATGACTGTTTGAAAAATCTAAGCATGGTGTTGGCCCGTTGTGAAGAGACGAATCTGGTGTTAAATTGGGAGAAGTGTCACTTCATGGCGCAGGAAGGCATTGTCTTGGGTCATAGAATATCTAAAAGTGGCATCGAAGTTGATAAGGCAAAAGTGGAGGCAGTTGAGAAACTACCTCCACCAAATTCAGTGAAGGGTGTCCGGAGTTTCTTGGGACACGTAGGATTTTATAGGCGCTTTATTAAAGATTTCTCTAAAATTGCTACTCCATTGTGCAGGTTGCTGGAAAAAGATATCAAGTTTAATTTTGATGCACCCTGCCTGAAGGCATTTGAGGAGCTCAAGAAGAAATTTGTATTTGGCCCCATAATTGTTGCACATGATTGGTCACTACCATTTGAACTTATGCGTGATGCAAGTGACCATGCAATTGGGGCAGTGCTAGGCCAAAAGAAAGACAAGGTGTTTTATTCCATCTACTATGCGAGTAAAACCCTTGATCATGCACAACAGAATTACACCACCACTGAAAAGGAGTTGTTAGTTGTGCTGTGGGCCTTTGAAAAAATCCGGGCATACTTGGTGGGCACAAAATTTATTGTCCACACAGATCACGTAGCAATCAGGTATTTATTTACAAAGGAGTCTAAGGCTAGATTGAGGCGCTAGGTTTTATTGTTGCAGGAATTCGATGTTGAAATAAGAGATCGAAAGGGCACTGATAACCAAGTAGCTGACAATCTGTCAAGGCTGGAAAATCATGATCATGTTGAGGAGGATGGAGATATTAAAGAAGTCTTTCCTGATGAGCAACTTTTTGCTATAACCCAAGACCCTCCTCCGTGGTATGCCGATTATGTGAATTATTTGGTGTGTGGGGTATTGCCCCCGGAAATAAAATCTGAAGCAAGGAAAAGGTTCTTACACGATGTGAAATCTTACTACTGGGATGAGCCCTACCTGTACAAAGAATGTGGTGATCAGTTAATGAGGAAATGCATTCCTGATGTAGAAGTGGAACGGGTGTTGTACGATTGTCATGCATCACCATATGGAGGTCATCATGGTGTCGATCGAACGGCAGCAAAAGTGCTAAAATATGGGTTCTTTTGGCCAAAACTAGTCAAAGATGCCCACGCATTTGTTAAAAAGTGTGACCAATGCCAGAGAACAGGAACGATAACAAGGAAACATGAGATGCCTTTGAATAATATCTTGGAGGTAGAGATTTTTGATGTATGGGGGATAGATTTTATGGGTCCATTCCCATCATCCAGGGGACATAAATACATTTTGCTAGCAGTTGACTACGTGTCGAAATTGGTGGAGGCAATTGCATTGTCGACGAATGATGCCATGGTTGTCGCTGCGTTTGTGAAGAAGAATATATTTTCCAGATTTGGTACTCCACGAGCCTTGATTAGTGATGAAGGAACCCATTTTTGCAATTGGTTATTGAATAACCTTTTAGCTAAATATGGGGTCCATCATCGAGTTGCAATAGCATATCACCCTCAAACAAGTGGACAAGCAGAGGTATCCAATAGAGAAATCAAGCAAATACTAGAGAAAACGGTGAGTGTGAACATGAAAGATTGGGCTGCTAAGTTAGATGACGCTTTATCGGCATACAGAACAGCATACAAGACACCAATTGGGGCATCACCATCCAAGATGGTCTATGGGAAGGCATGTCACCTGCCCGTAGAGCTTGAACACAAGGCGTATTGGGCCATCAAGAAGTTAAACATGAACCTTGAAGCCGCGGGTGAGAAAAGATTGCTGCAGTTGGATGAATTGGATGAGTTAAGGTTGCACTCATACGAAAATGCCAAACTTTACAAAGAAAATACCAAGAGATGGCATGACAAACATATACATCTGCGTCATTTTGAGATGGGCCAACAGGTACTATTATTCAATTCTAGGCTTAGACTGTTTCCTGGAAAGTAGAAATCGAGATGGTCAGGCCCGTTTGAAATAGTGAGTCAGTCCATATGGTGCACTTGAATTGCGAGCTATACATGTTGAAAGAACATTTTTAGTGAATGGACATAGATTCAAACATTATTGGAGTGGTACCATAAATCATGAGAAGACCAAAGTCGTGCTCGCTAATGACTGAGGCGAGGTTCTGCGTCGTGCCGCGATGATAAATCAGGCGCTTCATAGGAGGCAACCTATTGACTTGTTGTAATCATCGTGTCACGACATTAACTAAGGAGCTTATTGGGAGGAAACCAAATACTTAGTTAAATCTTAACATAGCTTGAATAATTTCATATAATTATAGGTACTAACGAGCTTGCGAGTGCATTCAAGTGAAAGGAGTAGTGTTCGTGCATGACGGAAGGTGAGACGAAGGCCGGGGGTACCTGGCGTTTCAGCCCTAACGCCTGGCAAACGCCAGGGTAGGCTGGGCGTTTCAGCCCTAACTTCTAGAAAACGCCAGGGCAGGCCGGGTGTTTCAACTCTAACGCCTGGCTAACGCCAGGGTAGGCTAGGCGTTTGGGATCCAACGCCTGGCTAACGCCAGGGGGTCCGGGATTTAAGACTAAAACGCACGCCTAATTCCAGGTAAGTATCTTCTTCTAATTTTTTCATCTCCCATCTCCCTCTCAAGCAAGAGTTTTCTCCCAAGAACACAAACAACTTACACAAACAACGAATTGCTCTCACACTCACACTATAACACATAGATTACATACAACCCACAGCACACACATCTACACACCCACATCAACTCTACACCCACAGCACACACAAGTCTGCACAGGTTCAATTTCGGGACCAACCTCATCAAATTAACACTCATCAATCGTTGAGGTATGATTTTATCCCTATTTTGTGTAAATTCGACTTGGGTGTTACAATTATATATAGTGTAACCATGATTCATGGTGGTTGCTTATGGGTTTATGAATTTCATGGTCATATGGTATAATGTTTAGCATCTCAATCCCCGAAACCCTCTAGGAATGGGCTGTATTTGTTAAACTAAGTGGTATTATGGAACCCCACCCAGATGTGGGTACATGAGGCAGTCCCTCAATTCCATAAGAGCTCTCATGGCATTGTGCACGCCACGTACTCGATAGAATGCCTCAATGGAAATACATATCCCATTTGGAGCCCGAGTCTCCGGGAAACATCCCACTAGTATCATGCATTGTCAATTCCATGAAATGTTAAGTGTGAAGAAGCTCACGAGAAATCCTTTGGGTCAATCATTAACGTACCAAGGTGAAGTCTGAGTAACCTTTGTAAAGCTTTTGTACACACTTTGTGACACCCACTAACTACTGATCATATGTGCAAGAAAAACAATACTACCCAGAAGATCCACGTCGTCAGCCCCAGCTAAAAGCAAAGCAAAACCCCCACAACCCCAAAAGAAAAGAAAATGGGGGATGCTACTTCCAGTATGACTGGTGAGGAAGTAGTAGTTGTTGTCGCTGCTATGGGACAGCGACCCACTGGTGAAAGGGAATATGGTCTCAACAGCATACCAGTGCAATCCAGGAAATTGTATGCGCACTGCAAACCCAAGCATGTTCACTCTGAAGGGGCCATTAAGGAAGGGAGTCTAAGATCAAATTCCCAGCGATTTGGCGGAGCATCCATGAGTTGGGGCTGGGATAGTTGTTCAGACATAATGGTGACATCAACCTCAACTTAGTCCGAGGATTCTACGCAGGGTTTGACCCTAAGGAAAAGAACTGATTGGTGCCAATTCGTGGGCACTTGGTAGATTTTTCGGCCAAGGCCATTTGTGACTTCCTAGGTGCACCAAATGTTCCGGTGGATCCTCTAGAGCAATTCATCCGCTATCCCAACTATAGATAGGTGAGGCACATACTTTGTGGGGTTGATTCCACAGCTGCTTGGATTCGGGATAGAGCCACAAATCGCCATAAAAGATTTCCGAAGAAGAAAATGAAGGATGAGACCTAGGTGTGGATTAAAGTGATTATTTCACGGATACTACCATGCAACCATGACACCTTAATCAACCGAGAGAGTATTTGTGTGCTCTACTTCCTCATGATAGGCAAAGGGTAAATGTGGGTCACCTGATGCGCTATCAAATGGGATTGGTGCGTTCGAGCAATAGGATTGATCGAATACCATTCCCAAATTTCACAACTCAGTTCCTTCTAAATGAGAATGTAGCGGTTGAGCCCAACTTTGACCATACCATTGATCAATTCTAACGAGAGATTGACATCTCTGGCCTAAGACTGAAGGAAGAGCCCTCCCTGACCAATGCAGAGCGCAATGTGCGGGATGACATCTCCATGGCCCACATTTATGGGATGGATTTGTAGTTGCGAATAGGAGGTCGGCCGGCGTCAGTTGATGAGAGAGTTGAATTGGATCACAGGTACCCGCTTAATGCTCATGCGCTGCAGATGATTGTAGCGGGAGAGGGATACATGCTCCCTGATGATGAGGATATCAACACTCCTAACGACTCTGATGTAGAGACAATGCGCTCGGATGAGGAAGATGATGACGAAGATGAGCATGAGGAGGAGTGGAGAGCGTCTGATGATGACGACGTTGAATAATCAGGGAGTTTCTTGTACCTTGCTTCTATTACTGCTTTTGTCTCTATATAATGCACTGGGGACAGTGCATGGATTAAGTGTGGGGTGTGTATGTTATATTTTTTGTTTTACTTACGAAGTGTGGATTTATTGTACTATATGTGGGTTTGTAATGTTGTAGTTGTATTCATGATAAGTAAATCATCTTTCTATTAAGTCTTGTAGTTTTTAGCGACGATGGACCTCTTAGACAGTTCTATTGAGGGAAATAAGTCTAAAGAAAATATCAAAAATATTTTTTTTTCTTTTAGGTAGTGTAGTAATTCCCCCTTGGTTTTTCTTTGGACCACTATTCTTTTCCAAGGGTGTAACTTGAACCGGGTAATTTAAATGAAGTTTATTTTTGTTTTTAGAGTAGTTAGGAAGAAACTGAGTAAATAAGAGATACCCCATGACATGTTAGATGTCGGCATATTAGGCTATGACATACAATCTCCTTTCCCTTATATTTGGTTTGACATGTGATTCCTGAGTAAAAATAAATAGCCTCTCTTGTGACGCCTTAGCTTAGTTGTTTGACTTGTATGCTACATAGTGTAATATTGCTTAATTCTCTCAATTTTGTGTGCTTGCTTGACTTGATAGTTGAATAAAGTCGTTGCGATTGAGTCATGTGCAATGTGTGAGTGAGGTTTAGTGATTGTCTATGCTATCTTGTGTAGTCT